>JAVLUZ010000373.1:0-90034 GCA_036768485.1 Mermis nigrescens | reverse complement strand
TTCTTATGAAAAATATTAGTCGCAAACTAGAGCACAAAGGGATGCCTCAATGATCTATTTATAAGCTTAATCCTAAAATCAGTCAATTATTGACAGCCTACTAAGCTAGTACACTGGATGTTAACGAATGCATGCATTTGCTGGATACGCCGTAATTATTATTTTCATATCGTTTTATATTATTTTGATTTATAAAAGTGACACAATATAATATGATAGATTCTTAAGAGTCCGACAAACAATTTTCACGCATTCTCCCACTTTTTACTAAATTTAGCTTACAATTCTTGTTATTCTTTGATAATTCATAACGGTGTTAAAAGCGTTCTAGAATTATGCGGCGTTTCACGCGCGCCAATTCAGCTATTTTGCACACTTTCACTTTATAAACCTCTATATGGATTTGAGAGATATGTCACAATAAAAGATTCACATCAGCAATACTGCACTTTTTTTCACAACGCCATAAAATTGACTTTAGATCGAATTCGAATTCACGAAATATGTGGGCATAGGGGTAAGGGGTATTAACACACCTGGGCGTAGGGTGTTTGGGGGGTACGCACTCCCACCCGAGGAACCAAAATACCACCCTGGAAATCAATTTTTGAAATTTTTTGTTTTTTCATGCCAATGAATAGTGCTCGATGAGAAACGTTGAAAAATTGTGTTTTTTTCGCCATACCACCATTTTTAAGGCCATTCTTTGATCTTTGCAAAATCTTGCACCCTCCTCCCCAGAATTTTGGTGCCGCCCACCTATGGGTATTACGCACTGAGCATTAAAAACTAAATCAATTAGCCATTTTGGCCGAAAAAAACATTGCAATAGCCTTTTTGAGGTCACAAAATTAGCTACTATTTAGTCTTTTTTCGATTCAACTTCAAAAAGGCTTGAACAGCTATTTTTAGTCCAAAAAGGCTACAAAGCTATGTTTGTGAGTTCAAAAAGATTAAATGTATGTTCAAAAACGATGGTTTCAAAGCCACACCATCGTTTATTCGCGGTAGAATCATTTTCTACAAAGCACTTTGTAAGTATCTCTAAATTTTTGATGTCTCCCCTGTAAAAGTTTGACCACCATTGATTCACGCGGTGTCAAAATAAACTATATACCTACCTGCTGCTTGTATACTTGAATAATAAGCTGTCAAGATGTCTCATGTAATGCATATATAAATAATTCAATAATTAAGTAAGCATGTAATAAGCGAGCCAATAAAAGTCATAAGTCAATAAAACCAGATCAAGTACATTTATAATTGAAATTGATTCCCACTCAGTTTATTTTTTGTTACATCTATAATTTTTGAACATTTACAGTTTTATGTACGTGTGTACTTTCAGATACCTAAATATATGGTTTTAGTAGGAAATTTCTTTTCTTGCAATTTATAATAACCCCTGTCAAAATTTTGACCGCACACGTGAAACGTTTATTTATCGAATTCGCCTAACCTGATCCGATACGTCGTAGTCTATACTGAAAGTATGCTGGCAACGACACTCAGCTGTCGGGTCATTGCTAAGGACTTGTCTACACATAGTTTTATTGGACGATTTAACATCCACGCAATCCGTGTAATCATAACTAAATTCGAAAACCTAAAGTGCCAAAAAGAATGAGATAAGAAAACAAAAAAGGAAATGACTTCAGAGGATGAAAAGAATTAGCCGAAACCAAAATAAATGACATTAAAATTTCAAAGGACCAAACTGACCAATAAGCAAGAACAAATCAGCTAGCTAAATGACTTTCCGGGTGATTCGGAAATATTTTGTCCTGCAAAAAGTATGCATATACGTACATACGTATGTAATATTTATTCAGCTATTTTTTTACGAATTTGAAGTCGTCCTAAACTCGGACTAAAATATCAGTCAGTACATTGACGTTTCGACAGATCACAATAGTATAACGCATGAATGTAACAGAGGGATAGGGGATCCCCACCCAAAGTTGGTCGTCCCCATCAACCCTCAAGGTCAGAGAAATTTTGAACTTAAAATTTTCAAGAAATTTAAATAATCTCCCTTCACCGATTTATAACAAAAACTTGCGGTGTTTTGGCCATTTTTAGGTGCTATTTTGCTATTTTTAGGTTGCTATTTGGCCATTTTTGGCCGAACAATGGAGGTCATTCACCCTTCCTAAGAATGGCTGGGGTGAAGACCCCCAAAACAAAATTTCGAGCCATTTCATGTATTGTACGGTAAAGTATAAAGCTTGAATAGTAAAAACACATGAAATTTATGCTCCCTTCTATCTCACTCACATTCTTTGCCGCCACTAAAAGCGCAGCTCCGATTGGTATGAAAACGAATCCAATGACGAAGAATACGGGAAGAACTGTTCCAGCCGTTAGTATAGGCTGCCACGCCTTTAATTTTTGCTGCTTTAAACGAGAATCTAAAAGCAGATGCAAAATCCAATATTGTGACAGTTTTAAATTAAACAAAAATTCTTTCGCGCATCAAGACGATGAATGTTTATTACAGCTTGTAAATTTGGGAGATCCATAGCAACAATAGCCAATATTTTATCTTTTTAATAAATTTATTACGTTTGATTGTGAGGTAAGGACTGGAAAACTGGAAAACCTTGCGGTGTGTGTGTGTGTGTGTGTGTGTGTGTGTGTGTGTGTGTGTGTGTGTGTGTGTGTGTGTGTGTGTGTGTGTGTGTGTAAAAATTGGGAAATTTTAGAAGAAACAGCATAACAACTTTCACGAATATTTAAATGACAAACCCCATAACATTTCTACGATAGGTTTATAATGATAGTAGAGCGTATCAATTACCTGATGGCTTATTTACACAAGTTTTCTTTGCCTCTTCCGATCCGTTCCCATTTTGTATCAAATCCATTGCGAGCATTAAATTTGAGAAAAAATATTTTTAGATGGGACACGTATGTCAATAAAGACTGTTAGAATGCCTATACAAAAATTTAAGATAATTAAAAAATGGCAATCAATTGAATGCGATATCCAACAGTAACATGTGTTGATAGAATTCATGATGACGCATATAAGATTTTTGACTAAAACTCTTGTATTATTTGTCCGATTTAAACACGCAAATGGGCATCAACAAAAGCAAACAACGGTGTATGTATGTAGTACGACTTATTTGATCAAAATCGATAAAAGGAAGATGATTGTCAACAGAAACAACAGAAGAAAAGTCGTTATCAAACAAGCTTGCCTTTTCAAAAGAATCGGAAACAAATTTATGATCATGATGGAGAGGCGGAGTAAGACGATGATTATCTAGCCGATTATTGACAGATTCATAAGAAGATTTGACACTTTTATCGGAAAAAAATTAATTTTTTGAGAAGCAAAGAAATTTCCAATTTCCATTTTCAATTTTTCGCAAAAAGATTTATACTTGATTTTTGCGTCAGTGGATGGATTACGCTTGTAACTGTTCCAGAGCATATGTACGTTTCTTGGTTAACATCCTTAAATTAGTTTCGGAAATTTCCGTTTCATAGGCTTGGGGTGGATTTATGGGACGAATGCGTAAATTAAAGAGTGAAGCACTCCAACAAACTAATTGTACATATCATTTACATTAGAACAGGAATCAAAAAGATCATGCCATGAAATCTGAGAAAGTGCGAGACCTCGAGAATTTAAATCAGCTATGCGAAAGTTGAGAAAAGATGATATAAAATATTTACTTATGCCCCTGATTTTTTTTATTGTCCTGCCTGACCTGATTGATTGTCCGGATTTTACCCAATTTGTCCTGTCCCACCCAATCCGACCCTACATATTTAATACATTGTCCTGATTTTTTCATTGTCCTGATTAATTGTCCGGATTTCACCCATTTATCCCGAGTCTGAGTCCGGGGCATTGATGTAGCTGGTTCACATATGTATTAACATAGCCACGTTATAGATACGTTTACAGCAAGTAGTATCTAATGAAAGCTGCCACCTAACTGGTTTGATTTTTCCTCGGATTTTTTCAGTAGATTCATGTGACTGACCAAAATGTTGGTGCCATGCCAGCGTTTAAAATAAGCCTAAGTAATGGGATGCAACTCACGTTGCTCGCTTCGCTCACTCCGCTCAGGCTTATTTTAAACGCTGGCACCAACATTTTGGTCAGTCCATGATACTAAGCCTAAGCCTAATCGGCTGGTAAACCAGCAAAACATTACAAATACATTACAATCTTTATCGAAATTAACCAGCATTAGTCGATTGATTATGGTTCTGGACTTTAGAGCAAGAGATCCATGCTTTGAATCCGACTGCCAGCAACTTTCTCTCGTTTCTTCAGTAGATGCCGTTGACTGCACACATACGCCCTTATAATATGACTAAGTTAATACATATATGTATGAACCAACTACATGAATGCCGGGTTCCAATTAAGTATGATCAAGTAGTTGTTATGCTTTTGAGAAATGTTGAGGAAGCTTCAACTTCACTATGATAAGCTACAGTTGGCTGTTGCATTTCTTAGGGAATGCATTGATAATGATTTGCTTCCCGAATTTCTGGCTTTCAAGTTTCTAATAGGATGCTTAAGCGTTCTAAGTGTCACATAACATGCCAGAGGCTTCTTCTAAATGAGGAATCGAAAGGCAAAATCAAAGAGGTCAAAAGATTCCTAAGAGATTTGAAGACACAGATTGCCTTGTTTGATTCATAAGACTCCGCACCGGATTAGTACTTTTAAGTACTTTTTACCCAAAAAGCGCCTAAAATTGATAAATTTTTGCATTTTTTAGTGTTAAAAGTGATATAATGCAGTCAAAATGGACTAAAATGCTTTTAAAATGTGTTATTAACACGAAAAAAGTTTTATAGGCTATTTTGACCATTTAGATCATTAAAACAGCAAAAAAATCGTGAACGTTAAATTTACTGTTTTACATTTTTGGCATTTCACCCCCCTGCCGACCCTGACCTTGTGCACCTATGCATGGTTGTGATTAATTTTAGTAGCCGAGTTTTACAGCTCATGAGAAGCTTGTCTTATCTTACGGTATGAAGTACTCTATTACACTTAGGAAGATCAAGTATTGTGGTGATTATCTGCTGCCTTTTGAGAAACTAATGGGTTTCCTCAATAAACAGACTGCCTTTAACTGTGACAATGTAAAAATGCAAATGATCAAGAATAGATTGTGTGACATTGCTCTTAGCTCATATTTCAATTATGATAAGAAGCATTGTAGTAATCTATCAAAGCGTGACAATGAAACCATCAGCAAACTGTCAAAAGACAAGAATATCATTGTCCTAAAGGCAGATAAGGGTAATCAAGTTTTAATTTTGAACAAAGAAGTTAGGAAGTTGAATGATGTCTTGAATGGTATCTCAAAGTTCAAAGTCATTGACAGTAATCCTCTTCAGTTTATACACTTAGTTGAGAAACGCATATCAGCCCATATACTGAAGGTTCATAAACAGAATGTACTATCTGCTGATGTGTATAAAGGTATAAATCCTGTAAGATGCATGTTATGGCAAGCTACATGGCTTGCCTAAGTCTCATAAGAGAGTTGTTCCTCTAAGACCAATCTTGTCAGCCATCAACACTCCAACTTATAAGTTGGCTAAGTATTTTGTGCCGATCCTACAAAACATAAGTACAAATGAATATACTTTGTGGCACAGGTAGTTTCCTGACAAGACTTAAGGCTTTTACATTCAAGAGCCACCATTTTATGGCTAGTTTGATGTTCAAAGCTTGTTCACTAATATTCCACTCATAAGACCATTGACATATGTATTAGGAAACTATTTGATGATCAGAATGTTATGTTAGTAAATTATTCCACTCATTAGACCATTGACATATGTATTAGGAAACTATTTGATGATCAGAATGTTATGTTAGTAAATGACATGAATCGTCATCAATTCAAATTGCTTCTAGAACTTGCAATTAAAGAGTGTTATTTTACGTGCCATGGTATAATCTATCAACAGATAGATGGTGTTGCTATGGGTAATGCGCTTGGCCCAGTTCTTGCCGACATTTTCTTGAGCCATCATGAGACAAAGTGGCTCAGAGACTGCAGTATAAAGATCAGACCTAAGTTTTATGTACGTTATGTTGATGACACATTTGTAGTGTTTTCTGACAGAAGTCAGCCTAGAAAGTTCTAAGATTACATGAATCAGCAACATCCTAGTATGAAGTTCACATTTGAAACTGAATGTGACAAGAAATTTAATTTCCTTGATGTGCTTGTTGAAAGGAAGACCAATGATATTGTGACATCATCATATCAGAAGCCTACATTTTCTGGCCTTTATGCCAAATTGTCTAGTTTCATTCCTAATGCCTGTAAAATTGGTCCAATAATGACACTTGTGAGTCGTATTTACATGATTTGTAACTCATATCAGACTTTTGTCTCTGATATTGACAAGCTGAAACAGACTCTACTGCAAAATGAGTATCCTCTTGGCTTGATTGATAACATCACATCAGACTTTATGACAAAGGTTTATAATAAGAGTGATGACATAAAAGTTGAGTGTGATAAAGTATGCTATTCTCTTGTTTTGCCTTACACTAGTGTGCATGGCTACAATGTACGCAGCAGAATTCTAAAGCTTATATCTGCATTTTACCCTCAGATTAAGTAGGCAGTAATTATTTGCAGTCAACTGCGGGTAATATAGCATACAATGTAAAACTATATGCAGTCAAAAACCAGCGGCTCAGACTGCAGGTAATATAGCGTACAATAATAATAATAATAATAATAATTTATTGGCTGAATTACATGGACGAGACATGTTACAACAAATACCAATACAATAAAGCAAAGAATTATTAAATGAGCAATTTTAGGAAAGGAATTGTCAATAAATGCAAAAAATAACGCGAAATAAGTGAGTTGGTATGTAAGTAAAGCCAAGGCGTACAGGCAGTGCACTTACATACGCCCCTTAAGAAATTCTAATAAAATAAGCTTTGAAACCAAAACCCTAAACTGTTTAAAATTTCTGCAGTCAACAATACATTGTGGCAATGTATTCCAAATTCTAGCCACCCTGTTTGCAAAATCGTTCTTTCTACAATCCAAATGAGATTTTCTAATGTACAACTTTGTGTCGTTATTTGACCTAGTGCCCCTGTTAGGTGCAGATTCGAAAAAATCTGAAACAGAAAGCAACTGTCCCTTAATTATCCTAAAAGCAAAAGTAAGGTCAAAATAGATACACCATGTTATGAGTCTTTCAAGCTCTAACAAATTCAATCGTTCGCTATAAGACAAATCCTGCTGTTGATGCCGCCAAAGTATTTGTTTTGTAAATTTACGTTGAACATTTTCAATTTGGTTGATGTCTTTTATCAGGTAAGGATTCCACACCACCGTGCTATACTCTAGTATTGGTCTTACATAAACTTTAAAATGCTTTCACCATCAAATCAATATTTCTGAAATAAAAGTTTTTTGTATCAAAGATGCAACTCTGGAAGCTTTGGATGCAATATGCATACAATGAATGCTAGAGTACAGGTCATTACTAGCAAAAACTCCTAAATCCTTGATAGAAGCTTCTGCATCAGCTAGATCTTCTAAGAAAGGGTTATAGATGTTTATAGGGTTGCCATATCCCAAATACAAGGTTGCACATTTGTCATAACTTATTTGCAGTTGCCATTTTTCGGTCCACCCATGCAATGAATCAAGGTCTGCTTGCAAGGATCTGAATTCACGTGAAAAATTGAATAATTTAAAATCATCAGCAAACAGCATGATATTGCTATGCTTGATACTATCAACCAGGTCGTTAATGAAAACCAAAAATAATGTAGGCCCTAGCACTACTACCCTGGTGAACACCACTAATTGCCGGAATAGGGGCTGAAAGAAAACCATTTATTTTCACCTTTTGTGACCTACCCATCAAAAAAGCTTTAACCCAGTTGAGCAAAGTACCCGAGATACTCTAAGGATTCTAATTTCAATATTAGTTTTGAATGAACAACAGAATTGAATGCCTTATAAAAATCAATATAAACCACATCCATTGGAACATGATTGTCCTAAGTTTTTGTCCACAGGTTTCTGCAAAATTATATGCAGTCAAAAACCAGCGTGCCTGGACTTCAGGTAATATAGTACACAATGTGATATTATATGCAGTCAAGTTGAATGCATATCGATATGGGAAGTAAGCTAGTGCTTGCCTGCATTTTAACCTGTAGTAGATGGTTTTAAAAGGCACCTTTATTTGAGATGGTCTGGCAGATTTGCTTCCTCTTTAGAAATTGTTTTTTTGCGCTGCATGGCTAGCAGCTTCAATAGCTGCCCAGTCACCCATTAGTGCATTTTGATGGGCCAGCGTAAGCTCTGGTGCTGCATGATAGATATTGAGTAGTTGTTGCTGTTCTTATCCTCATTCTGGGAATTGTTTTATTGTAGTGGAAATAAAATGCTTCGCAAATATGTATGTACCAACAGGAAAGTAAGGTACATTCCTACGCTGTCCACATACTTTAATTTTAGCCATATTTCCCTTTTCTTGCGTTTAAATGTAATTTTATAGCTGGCTAAACGAAGCATTGTGTCAATTATTTAACATGATTTGAAACAATAAGATTAATGGGCTATGATATTGCTAGTCTGTTTATTATGATCTTATATGCTGCTTGAGCCACCCTGTAATTGTGCACTTATGAATTTATTCTGGATTGATCAAATATGTGTTTGAGGCAAGAGCAGCAACAGCTACTCAATATCTATCAAGCGGGACCAGAGCTTACGCTGGCCGATCAAAATGCGCTATTTGGTGTCTGGGCAGCTATTGAAGCTGCTGCCCATGCAGCGCAAAAAACATTCCCTAGCGAGGAAGCAGATCTGCCAGACCATCTCAAATAAGTGCCTTCTAAAACCATCTATTACAGGTTAAAATGCGAGCGAAGCGCCAGCTTCCCATATCAATATGCATTTAACTTGACTGCATCTGCAGTCCAGGCCGCTGGTTTTTGACTGCATATAATTTTACGCTGTGTGCTATATTACCTGCAGTCTAGGCCGCTGGTTTTTGACTGCGTATATAATTTTACATTGAATGCTATATTACCTACGGTTGACTGCAAATAATTACTGCCATTATATACGTTTTGTTTACAAACCTGTCCATGTGTATCAGCCGGTTTTTCAAGAACAAGGATGCTGTACCCTGCTAAGCTACTCTTAAATTTAGTATATAAGTATACGTGTTCTAGCTGTATGGCTAGTTACATTGGCAAAACTCGCCGACATTGTGGGAATAGAATTGCAGGGCATATTGGCATCTCATTTGCAACAGGAGAAGCCGGCATTCCTGTAGCTAATTCACATATGTATTAACATAGTCATATTGTAGGGGCGTATGTGTGCGGTCGATAGCATCTGAGGAAACGAGAGAAAGTTGCTGGCAGTCGGATTCGAAACGTGAACCCCTTGCTCTAAAGTCCAGAACCATAACCAATCGACTAACGCTGGTTAATGTCGATAAAGATTGCATAGCACTGTCTTTTTTCCACATTTAGGGGTTTTTGTGAACCAAAATTTCGAGATGTGGAAAAAAATTTGAGCTTTGGTTCACATTGTGGAAAATTTTTGTAATGCTAAAAATGCGTTCTGGAGAGGTAAAATTCCAAAATTTTCCGGCGCTTCGCGCCGGATTGATTCATTTTCATTGCATTTTATTGATGCTCATGCCGCGCCGCACCAATTGCTGCTATTTTATTAGCTTGCTCTAGAAAACTTGTCTCAGTTGAAAAATACGCATTTCCAGCACAGATTTTAGGGTAAATAGACCAACTTGAAACCACCAATTTTTTTTCCACATTCGGGTTAAGGGACCAATGCGTTTTCTTGACTATAGGTTACTTAAGTATACCTACGTAAACAACTAACTGAAGAAAGTGTCTATATCTCTAATAGACTTTTAATAATTTTTTAATCCCCTTTCTATGAAGCTGATATTTTGCGCGTTTTCTGATTTTCTAGATTTGAAAACGGTGATTTGATTTAGGTAGGTACCTAAACAAAGTTTGATTTTTGGAAAAATAAGAAAAAACTTATCAACCCCACAAAATTTGTCTTAACAACGTCTACACATGGCACTTCTTTCTTACTCATTCTCATTTGCTGTTTGACCAAATGTGTTTAGGTATGTAAATTTATGGTCTGGCTGGTAACCTTCTGCATATTTAAGGCTGCAATTGTGATAAGCGATTATCTCTGGTGCCCTCAAAATACCATACTCGACGATTTATTTGAACGACAATTCGTCCGGTTTCCCCTGCAGGGATGCTAGGTCGCTCAACTGCCAGGGTCAAGTCACTTGACCCTGTATTGACCCTGTGCCCATGTATGATAAGAACTAAGTGAATGAAGTTTCAGGAAAATTCGATTTTCGTTAAACTGGAACAAATTCTACGTGACTCAATTGGCTATCTGACGCTATACCATAACGTAAATCACTTGAAGCGGATCGCAAAGGAAATTGACAGTGTATTTTGTGTTCCTCACAGAATAATTGAAATCCGGTGAGCACTTTTGCAATACAAATTTAGAATACATATATGATATATAGATCATTGCCAATACAATGTTCGCCTGCTTGAAAAGTCATTTTCACTATTGATACTGATTAACTCGATTTTCAAATACAGTTTATCGAATTGTTTTCTGTTTTAGCCATGTATTATACAGTCAAATCAATGCTTGAGACAGCTAATTGGTAATAATGGTTCAAATTTATCAAAAAATGGATATTTATGTAATAAACTTGTTAGTTTAATTTAGAAATCAGTTATCCAAATAAGATTTTCCACTTTATGCCCAAAAACCTTCCCTGTAACATTTTGCATCTTTTTGAGAGTCGCCTCGCCTATCCTGAGGACAGAATCAAATTTTTCAAAATTTTAAGAATTGGTTAAACATTGTAGACAAATAGTTCTGCTGTTGTTAATACAGTTTTTGTTTTCTTAAATGACCCATAAATTTATATATGTATGTATACATATGTACACGTACTTGCATCATGCTCATGCATGCTTATTTTTGAGCTGGCTGTCACGTTTTCGCGTTGTTAATGAATTTGTAAAATTACTGCCCGTCATAGGAGAATTTCTTCGGCAAAAAGAAGAAGCTGGTGATTCGATAGCAGCAGTAAGATCTTTTTGGTTCTTTTAAAAAGCTACTATAATATTTGATTTGGCCTACATACAGGCAGGCACATAGGTGTACCTGGCTGTACACATTGGCATGGGGGGTTTGGGGGTATGCAACCCCAGAAGTTTGAATACCCCAAATTTTTTTTGCCTTTTTCGTGATTTTTTGATGCCAATGGATAGTGCTCGATGAGAAACGTTCAAAAATGGTGCTTTTTCGCCCTAAGACCATTTTTTGACCTTTAAAAAATTTTGCAACCCCGTTCCAGAATTTCGGTGCTGCCCACCTATGACTGCCTGTATACATTTTTAATTTTCAATTTTTTAGAACATTCGCAGCCGCTTATTTGCTCCTAAAATGGTGCTTTTACTTTATTATTTGCATGACTTATTGCGTCCATCTGAAACCTTGATGCTGCAGCTTCAAGCTGCTGAGCTCCATCCGTTTGATGCCTTTGTAAGCTGAATAAATGTATAATTTTTACTAATTTCTTTTTGTCTTTGTTTATCTAGTATAATGAACAACCTCATGGTATTTGTTATTAATATTTTAAATACATACCTAGGTTACACATATCTATATTTATTTTATTCTTAGTCAAATTATAATTTGCAGCGCTTAGTTCAATCAACAAATGCTGTCATTCGGGCTCAGTTTCGTGATTGTGAATCAATCTGCGGTGAATCTTTTGAAAAAATGTGTGACTTGGCACACAATGGCGCACTTACATTGACTGAAGATCTTACTGCATCCCATAGAGCCTCCTGTGAAAAGCATATTTGGAGTACATAATTTCGTCTTACACATTTTGCTGATTAAAGATTATTTTACATCAGTTTACTTTCAATAACTTTGTGCCTATTTATATATTTTTATAACCTGTGTAATATGTATGCATGATGCTAATGTTAAGTAATTACATTAAACACCTGAAAACGTGCACATAGGAAGGACTGAAAAAGTTATTAACCCCAAGAAAAATTATAATTAAAAAAAACTAAAGCTAAGTACCAACTCTTGAATGATTTTGATTGAAAATAGCTTCCTGCCCCTAATTATGTGCATCTATGGTGACATTATCTTCATTTTTACATATATTCAGAGCTAGCTAAGGCAATGGTGAAGAATTTAGAGAATAGGTTGTGGAGCGACAATTCTATAGTAACGTCCTTTCGGATTTTCAATCCAGATCCTGTTCAGCTTTCTGAAATGCAAAACGACTTACCGTCTTATGACAACTATCAGATTATGGAATTATTTGCTTTCTACAGCAAGGGCATTGAGCTCAAGCAAGAAGAGTTATTATCTGAATGGAATCTCTTTAAGGTTATAATTTTTTATGTTTTAAATCTAATAAATTTAAGAAAAACCACAGTAAATTTGTCAATCTAAATCTTTATAATGAAACCTTGAGTCAGTGAAAAACAATGTGTTTGCATGCATTAAAATACATCAATATTTTTATTTGCACAGGTCTTTTTTTTACCTGTATGGAAACACTATTGTACTATTGTATATGTATATAAATGTAATAGTTTATGAACTTTTTAGTTCAACTACATGAACCCAATGAATGATCGCATACCAACATGGAAGCAGCTTGTGTCAATCGGCTGCCATAATTTGGATTTATTCCCAAATCTTGGAAAGCTGTGCTACGTATGTAAGTGACTATTGACTACCATAGATGCAAAAGGTTAGGTTGTCCAGGGAGGGGTAAAATTGAGATCTTTGAGGTCAGGGAGGGGTAAAATCCAGGATTTTTACTGCAGTACATTGAGTTTTTAGGTAGGTATATACTATTTTTGTGGGGGTTACCCCTCGCACCCCTCCATATGTGCATGTACATATGGTGACTACAGGGTGCAAACATCTTATAAATTTTTGCTTCATTATTTTTTTATGATGAAAATGATTCAAAAAGTAGAAAATTCTTATTTTGAACTACTTATTTGCCAAGGGACACACATTTTTATTTGGTTTTGTTTTTTTGTCTTTGTAAACCTGGCATGCTTTATTTCTGCACTAAGATAAAGTAGACATTCTTTTTCAAAAGTAGGCAGCGTGAAAAAACAAATTTCTTGTGGCAAAATTAGTAATTCTGAAAGCTCCATTTATTCTAAAAAGCTTCAAAATCCATTAGGAAGGAGCAGTCAAATAGTTTTTTCTAAGCTTTATGTATACATGTATAAAATATTTATTTTTTCCCATGTATGCTATGCTTATATTTTTTCTTATTTTCCTTATAGTGAACTGCTTTAATGCCCAGAACGCGACAGGGGAACGTGGATTTTCGCTGATGAATCGCATATGCACTAAAAATCGAAACAAAATATTACCACAACAGCTAGAGATGTTGATGAGGTTGCGTTTGTCGACTACTAATTTTGCCGAGTTTGACTATGGGCCTGCCGTCAGGGAATATTTCAGACAAACGATTTATTCTCTTGGTCGTGCAGTTAGTCGAAAGTCAAAAGGTATGCAGAACGTTCATTATGTACATATTGTGAACGTGTGCATTATTTAATATTAGTCTTGGCTTTTGTGTCTTATTCAGTAACATAGTGTTTGATATACTTACACCTTTATGCATGAGCTGACAACATACAGTTTCTCTTCCACTGATTCATCTGTATCTTATTCTTATGATTTGGGTTTCTTCTGCTGGTATTGTTTTGTTTTTTACCTTCTGCTTTGAATTTTACTAACAATCTGCATGCATTATTTTTTCTCTTTCCATTGTGTTCACCTTGTTTTTCGTCTCATAATGAGGGCATCTTATTATCTGTTGCTGTTACAGATCTTCCACGGCTGGACGAAACCAACGAAAATTATGATGCTTTTCTAGCCATGGATGAATTTTAGCCCTTCGTAATTTTATCAGTCATTGGTTTTTGAATTTTATTCGTTGATAATTTTTGCTTATTTGAATAAAATCTTTGCTCCTTTTGATTTATCCTTTGTTGTGCTTAGCTACATTTACTCATTTTCTGTCGTTGATCGAAATATATCAAAGATTCGTCTTAGGTGCCACAATTATATGTAAGGTGGACTTTCTAAGAAAAAATGGCTTTTTTATCATGAGCGACCCGTTTTTGAACGTTTTTAGACCCCCAAAAAATGTGAACCAAAATTTGAAATGTGGAAAAAAGTTTAGGTATGGTTCACATTGTGAACCAAATCGCTAGGAAAAAAAACGGTGATTGCAAGGTATTCGTGATGTTTTGCTGGTTTACCAGCTGATTAGGCTTAGGCTCAGTATCAGTGGACTGACCAAGATGTTGGTGCCAGCGTTTAAAATAAGTCTGAGTAATGGGATGCGACGAGCGGAGCGAGCAGAAGCGAAGCGACGCGAGTTGCATCCCATTACTTAGGCTTATTTTAAACGCTGGCACCAACATTTTGGTCAGTCACATGAATCTACTGGAAAAATCTGATGACTGCCTTGTTTTCGATTTGACTCAAATCAAACCATTTAGGTGGCAGCTTTCACCGGATACTACTTGCTGTATACGTACCTATAACGTGGCTATCTTAATACATTTGTGAACCAGCTGCACCAATGCCGGAAAGCCTATTCAGGGTGATAGCTTATCTGCTATTCACAAACATACCGCAAATAGCAATCTTCCAATTACATCAGATTACTTCAAGGTTATCAGTCGAGCATTCAACTCTTTTGATCTTTTAATCAACGAGTCATTATACATAGCACATGATCGTCCCATTCTCAACAAGAATGTTCCATCATTTCCTTTAAATTTGTTTTAATTTACCAAGTTCCCACCTTTTTCATTTTCTTTAAGTTTAAAACCTTTTATAATTATCTTCATAATGTAATGTCAGGTTTAAACTTTAAGTTTCTCCGGGTTTACAGCATAGGAAGTTCATTTTTCAAAATTAGGTTAACCGCACGCGCGCACGACATTTTAGGTCATCTACAGTAATAATCGCGATGTTATTGTTGCGTCAAAACTTTGTACTTGCAGTCTGTACAACATGCAAATAGAAATAATTCCGGATATTAAGGGACCTGCTTGTTACATGTCTATACAAACCTACAGCAAAACATGATCTAATTCTATCTTAGCTTGCAAGATAAGCGCAGTAAAAGAAGAAGCGGCTTTCACTGCTTGTATTTACATTCAGTGTACCTTCGTAAATACATGTCAAAGAATTTGCATCTTGTTAGAGAAGGCTATAAAGTATGTTCCGTATGGCGCCTCTTTCTGAATTGAACTCTATGAAAATCAGACGAAAAAATATCGTTCGGCGTCTCGAACACTAATATTACCTGACAATACCTAAGGTATTACACAATATATATATTATTGATATTACTGTAGTGTAGAATCACACTTCTCCTATCGTATCACTTCAAAACATTTTTAGACTTAAAATTCATCGATTGTGCTTATTACTGTAGCACCCGACTCCTTTGTTCCTCTACTGTCGTCCTACGATTTGTTTCGCACATAGGTACCTATAGTCTGTTTCACACATCTTTTGGCATAAATTTTAAGAATTCTTCCGGAAGTAAGTCAACGGATTACGATAATAATGTATCAAATAAATGTTATAATAGTAATCTGTCGGCTTATTGTCGGACATAGTTTTCATAATTTATGCCCGAACTTGTGTGAAACAGACTTTACAATTTATGCGAGATAAACTATAAACTTGGTTTAAAGTCGAAAAAAATATGCTATTCTGAGTGTCTGAACGTATGCAGGTAAAAGGTTTTATGCATTGTAAACTAACCTGGGCGTGGGGGTTTGGGGGTATGCACCTCCTAAGAAACCAAAATACCCCGCCCCAGAATTCAATTTTTGAAATTTTTTCAGTTTTTTCGCAATTTTTCGCTGCCAATGGATAGTGCTCGATGAGAAACGTTGAAAAATTGTTTGTTTTTTCGCCAAACAAGTTATGCCATTTTGTGACCATTGAAAAATCTTGTGATCCCCAAGAATTTTGGTGCCACTCACCTATGATTGTGAGTGATTAATTATTACTGTACGGGACCTAAAAATTGGTGCGGCTATCCAATTTATCTCCGCACTATCATGCGAGGATTCACTGCCAGCCCAGAAAAACCTCATTGACGGCCGAAAATCATTGCAAATTACATATCCCTTTGGGAAAAAGATAAAATCCGGAAACGGAACAGGAACCGGAACTAGACTCAGGACAAATGAGTAAAATCCGGAACCGGAACCGGAACCAGACTCAGGACAAATGGGTAAAATCCGGAACCGGAACCGGACTCAGGACAAATGGATAGAATCCGATTAATCAATAAAGACAATGAAAGGATCAAGACGAGACAGAACAATGTATTAGATATGTAGGGTCGGACTCATACGTGGGCAGCAAGAAAATTCTGGGGGTGCAAGATTTTTAGAAGGTCAAAAAATGGCCTTAAAAATTGCGGTATGGCGAAAAAAACACCATTTTTCAACGTTTCTCATCGAGCACTATCCATTGGCATCAAAAAATCGCGGAAAAAACGAAAAGAGTTTTCGAGAATTCTGAATTCTGGCGGGGGGTATTTTGTTTTCTGGGGGGTGCATACATACATACATACATACATATATATATATATATATATATATATATATATATATATATATATATATATATATATATATATATATATATATATATATATACTAGCAAAGAAAAATGCTCCGATGGAACAAAAAAGATGAATATACTTGGAATTGTGGATTATTAAGGATGTAAAAGGAGGGGACTAGGAAGAATCTACCTAAAGTCGCAAAATCTGCTAAAAATCACACTTTCTCTAAGCAACGCAAAAAATCGAAGTATATTCTGCGGCCTCTAAAAAGTGTCTTTTTTAAATAATTTCCAAAATTATAGATAATAAACGAAATCTATAACGTTTCCTTTTTAAATTGCTGGCAAGTAGCAACACTGACTAGCTTCGTATCCTGATTGAAAGAAAACTTAGTGGTATTGTATTTAAAGTTGTTTTATTTTGCTATGAGCATTATAGCAAGCAAAGCAGGGGCTGATTGATTAGTGCACACAATCGTTACGGGCATGCTAGTGTACCGACATTTAGTCTGTTTCAAGTCAACTCACGCGTTTCCTACTGTTTTGAACCAACAATTCTTGCAATTGTTTTGGATGCATCGATGTTTGCTATTTCATTCAATTGGCTTAGAAAGACTGTTACTTCCTCGATATCATTTCCCATAGCTGCTGCATAGCTAACGTGCTGCTTTTTCAATCATTTTTATGCAGTTAAATATTTATTCTCTAATGTATTTGACCGCGAGAATATACTTCGATTCTTTGCTTTGCTTAGAGAAAGTGTGATTTTTAGCAGATTTTGCGACTTTAGGTAGATTCTTCCTAGTCCCCTCCTTTAACATCCTTAATAATCCACAATTCCAAGTATATTCATCTTTTTTGTTCCATCGGAGCATTTTTTCTTTGCTAGTACCCTACTTTTAATTAGCATGATTTCAGTGCACCAGTCAGCAAACACATACAGTAACATACCTACCACAAAAATGACAGCAGTCCAAGAACGCGGAAAACAATATTGTTCTTAACATAAATTAATTGCCTCTAAATTTAAAAAATATTGTTTTAAAAAAAGACTCCTAGATTTTATAACCGTCTACCTTTTGAAATCAATCAGACTGCATACGGAAGTATAAAGTTTACTATTTTTTATTAGCTATAGTAAATATATGTTACATTCTAAACAGTCCTGTAAGTTATAGAGGTCGTTCCACATTTAAATTAACTTGGAAACGATATATAACGTACCTACGTGACTTACTTAAGTACCTGGCTACACTAAGCGCTGGTCAGGTTGCTAGAGCGAAACGCCGGACTCAACCACACGACCCTCAATAATTACGGTCTCAAACTCCTCGGACCTAAATTCGTCCGTACCCACGGAGCTATTGGCAGCGGTGGCCTAAAACCTAACGCAGTAGTAATTAAGCAACCCCGGAATTTTGCCCTAGGTCAGTTGACCAATTTTGGACCAAAATAATGATTAACGCAAAAAGCTTTGTTAACTTGCTTTCGCCAGAGAATACCTATGGCGAAAAACTATTTCTTTCTGGTTCCTACGAGCACAATGAACAATGAAAACAACAAAAAAAGCTCTCAACCAGGCCAGTCATCTTACATAAAAATTATGAGATAATTTTTATAATTTTTAAATTGAAATTTGGGTGTTTGAATTTGCGATAAAGAAAATAATCAAAAGACAGTCACTTGGATTATTTAAGCCGAGTAATAAAATAAGGCCGTCCACCAATTCCGAACTAAATGCGATTGATCACTATGAAATAGTTTTGAAAAATGAGCTTGCTAAGCGAGAGTTGTAAACCAAGAGAAACTTAAAGTTTAAACCTACCATTAAATTATGAAGAGAATTGTAAAAGATTTTAAACTTTAAGAAAATTGAAAAGGTGGGATGTTGGTGAATTAAAAAACAAAGTTTTTCGGCAAAAATTCAAGAACTTCACGCAAATATCAAGTGTAAGGAACACTAACGCTCAGATTTGGTAGTAAAATAAATTTGTAGTATAAACTACATACATAACAACAAATGAAATTGTGCAAACTTTACAAAACTACTAAGTGTAGAGAATATTAACAGTCAGATTCCCAATTCTTGATTTTACGTAG
The DNA here is from genome assembly GCA_036768485.1 of Mermis nigrescens. Classification (NCBI taxonomy): domain Eukaryota; kingdom Metazoa; phylum Nematoda; class Enoplea; order Mermithida; family Mermithidae; genus Mermis; species Mermis nigrescens. Next base: position 71,198 of record JAVLUZ010000373.1, on the reverse strand, counting down.
AAAAAAAACTAGAATTTTACTTTATTTTTATTCTATTCGACCTCGCCCGACTTCTGAACAGAGAAAGTTGCGAACAAAAATGCACAAACACGTATTTTCCATCTGTCCACCACATTGTAAACTTTAAAAAATCTGAACCTAACGCCCATTGAATGTAAATAAATTCGGTTCGGGCCAGTTTGTTCCCCTTTGATTGTAGTAGGTTTGCATGTGCCAAACTTATGTTCCGCAAAGATATTGGATATGATTTATCAATCAAAATTCGAAGAAACCTGTTTTTTTCGCTCACTTTACACCTCAGATTTCGAACTTTACACCCCATAAACAACTCAATATAACGTTTTTTTGAACGCGGCTCGCTTCGACGTGTAGCCATTAGAAGTTACTTTATTTCTATTTTATTTAATTAATCCCAACTTTTGGCAGAGAAATCTTGGACAAAATCTGTTTCTTTACTCATCCACTAGAGAGTAAAGTTTAAAACCCTGGTACTAACTGCGTATTGATTGTAGAAAAGTTTTGCTGGTAAGCACAAGATAGCCCTTGATCCGTAGTACATTTCTGTCAGAAAAAATTTGCTAAAACTCATAACCGGAGTTGTTGGCAGACATAAACATGTCGAAAACTCGGCCAAAATGTGTCTTTTCGCCCCAGATTTTCGCACTCTTTACACTCCCATTCGAGAACTGAGGCAAAATTCAAAAACAAAAAGTGTTATCTGCAGAACTCTAAATAGAGATATGAGTCAAATGAAGTACATGGTTTTGCCAAAAGAATTAAAAAATGAAAAAAGTCAGCATTCAGAAGATTCTGAACCCATCATTCTTTGTTTAATACCGCATCTCGAAACGGAGTTGTCAACCACTGCGCCAACTCGACATAACAGCAGGTTTCAGCTTGATTATCCTATTTTGAAAGATATTCATCATTCTACTGAAGCTTTAAGAATAGTGCATTTATGATGATAAAAATAATTATTTATTAAAGACGAGTCAAAAACCTCTGAAATACGAAAAATCTGATCAAAAATATGCAATACGGAGTTATCTATCGGCATTAGAAAATAAATGTAGGTATAATTCAAAGTTCACCTCTTTATACCCCAACAAACACTGGCTGTAGAAAAGTTTAAAGGTCAGATTCGTTATTCTGACCTTACGGAGAACATTTTTAAAAAATTCATCATCCACGACGCTCTGGGCGCAAAATGCTTCTCGGTGTAAACTTTACACTTGTGCTAATACCGCAATATTGGGTGTATAAAACAAAATAAACTGGGATCTGTAACGCTAAGGTCAGGGCACCTTTTAAGCATAATTAGCATGTTCCGCCTACTCAGCGGAGTAGTTGAAGAGATATCGTTTTTCGTCTCGAACCCTTTACACTAAAACGATCACAGATCAAGAAATATTGCGTTATAAGAAAGAAAAAAATTGATTTGAGATTTTGCAACCCTCTACATTATAGAACCTAGTGGACTTCACAGAAACCAAAATTGAGTTAGATAAGCTGAAGGACACGCAAAGAGTAAAAAACACGTATACCTTACACTTTTGTGCAACAACCATTGAGCGTAAAGTAATTTTAAGGTCAGATTCGTAATCTACAGCTGGGGGCAACATTTAAAAAAAAACATTGGCCCTCCGCAAATTATTTGATTTTTTGCTTTATACTTTACACGCTCATTGCTAACTCAGATTGAGTGTAAACAAAAGAGAAAAACACGGGCATCGAATTTTTTAATTATCCATCGATTAAAAAAACCGCACCTCCCAGGTGTGTGCCGTTGTTGCTGTGAGGGGGACACAAATTTCGCACTCGCTGTGATAAACATATAAGAAAAAGGATGGCCAAGTATATTATAGGTAGCGCTATCGCGCTACCTATGATAATAAGTTTAACATATGTATTCATTAACTGCAGTCCTTTCCATTCCAAATGGTGTATTTCCGATTTACGGCTTATTAATGAACATGATTACAATAAAGCTGCATATCTTTGTCGACTTCTGTGCACAGTAGTGTGATTGCTGGTTCATTTTAAACCACTTTTGCAGGCAATTTACATCAATTAAACGATTGCTCTCCATTGTGCAAGATTTTGTGAAACATATTATAAACACGGCTAAGAAGGATTTAACTTTAATGCAACCCATTTAAGACAAAATTACATCTCTTCAATGATCTAAGGACACTTGAACATAACTTTTGAATCACTTTAGATTACTTTTGAGGGTAAACGAAACTCACTTAATTGATGTCTCACATATGAATCCTTGAAAATTTCTTGACTTCAGTTACCAAAGTCTCTGCAAGTCTATCGAATTAAGGTTAACACGTAATGTAAACTTTACACAAACACATAGCGTAAAGAATATTTTAGTCGGATTCGTAATTTTGATATTGCTCCGATATTACTTTCAACATTTATGGAAAAATGAGTCTCCATAATGTTTTAAAGACAAATAAACATTAGGTTTAAACCACTTTGCAATACTGCTGAGTGTAAGCAAGCGCGCCCAACTGACGTATATATTTCATTCCTGTAAATTTTTAGATCTCAGGAAAAAATTTCGGTTTTTGCAATGCTCCAGAACAAAGGCTAAAATGCAGTGTAAAAAATTACTCGGATATTATGATCAACATTCATGAAAAAATTATGTCTCTACAATGGTCTGAGGACAAATAAACAATGAGTGTAAACTACTCTACATCACTGTTGGATGTAAACAAACGCGCCTACGTGACGTCTCACATTTGATCCTTTGAAAATTTTTAGACTCCAGGAAAAATTAGGTTTCTGGAATGCTCAAAAACGAAGATAAATACATATGTAGTGTAAACTTCATGTAAACACCTAGTGTAAAGAAAATTTTGGTCAGATTCGTAATTTTGATATTGTTCCGATATTACGATTAATATTTATGAAAAAATTAAGTCTCCATAATGTTCTATGGGCAAACTAACAATTGGTGTAAACCACTCTACAACACCGTAGAAGTTTAAACATATGCGCCAGACTGGCATATCAAATTTGGTTCCTGGTCCATTTCTAGACTTGATAATCGTGTCCCTGACTCATAACCGGAGAAGCAGGCAGAAAAAACAAGACAGAAACGCATTTTAAACACCAAATTTTTGACTTTACACTGCTAAATATTAATGTATAGACAATTTGCTTTGACATGCGCCCGATATAAAGCACTTTATTTTTATTCTATTAGACTTATCCCGACTTGGACGGAGAAAGTGGCGAACAAAAAACGCAGCAAAAAACGTATTTTCCATCATTTAGAACACTGTAAACTTTAAAATTCCGTACCAAACTCCCCATTGAGTTTTAAAGAAATTCGGTTTGGTACAATTTGTAGCTTTTAAATCGTATTACATTCCTGTGTGCCACAATTTCTTGCAAAAATTATTTGGTATGATTTATTAATCAAAAATTCGGAAAAAAACGTGTTTTTTCGCCCATTTTTTACCTCTGATTCCGAACTTTACACCCCCATAAATAACTCAATATTGCGTTTTTTCAAATGCGGTTTGCTGCGTTGTGTAGCCCCTGAGAGGCACTTTATTAATGCTGTATTCGATTCACCCTGACTCATAAGCGGGAAAATTTAGCAGAGAAATCTTACTGCTAAAATCCATTTTTTTACACCATCCACTAGAGTGTAAACTTTAAAACCCAGGATCTAACTCACCATAGAGCATAGAAGACTTTGTTAGTGCAGAATGTAGCCCTTAGATCCGCTCTACATTTCTGTCAGAAAACATTCTAAAAAACTCATAAGCGGAGTTAGTATCGGACATAAGCAGGTTGAATACTCGACCAAAAAGTGTTTTTTCACCCCCAGATTTTCGCACTCTTTACACTGCCATTCGATAACTAATGCGAATTTCAAAAACAAAAAAGTGTCATCTGTGGAATTCATCCCTCTATTATCCTATGCTGTTCAATCCTTCGAGTCATCAATTCTCAGTTGTCCACATGCCGCAGTAAAAAGAACCCAAAATTTGTCCTATGTTATAACGTTACACAAAAACTTTACACCTTCTTTACACAGTCAATTTTGAGTTTCAAGAAAAACAAAAAAACACGGACTGCGAATTTTTTTATTATCTTCCTTTAAAAAAAACCGCACATTCCAGAAGTGTCCCGTTATAGCTGTAGGGGGGTGCACAGGTGTTAGGGGTACCCAAGTATATTATAGGTACGCGCTAACGCCCTACCTAAGATATATATATATATATATATATATATATATATATATATATATATATATATATATATATATATATATATATATATATATATATATATATATATATATATATATATATATATATATATATATATATATATATATATATATATATATATATATATATACATACATACATACATACACTACACTCATTTCTGGATGAGGGGTCGCATACCCACTTAAACCCCCCCCCCCCCCCACGCCCAGGTGTGGTTAGACTGGCACGTGACCGACAAAGTCAGGACAACGACAAAATCAGGACAACGTTGTACTGGTCGGACTATCTGGGAGTGGGACGGACGGGACAAGTTGGGCAAAATCCGGACAATCAATCAGGACAATAGCAAAATCGATACAATGGGAGTGGGGTAGTTCCGGAACTATGCGAGGGTGCCTAAAGGGGGCCTGATGGAAGTTCACAACCGGCATCACCAAGGCCCATGAGCGCCATCGAGGTTCACAAGCGCCACGGGGTTCACAGGGGCGCCACTGTGGTTCACAAGCGCTACTGGGGTTCCTACAAGCGAGCCAGGGTCTACAACCACTACCAAGGTCCATGAGCGCCAGTGACGTTCACAAGCGCCACTGGGGTTCACAAGCGCCACCAGGATTCCCAAGCGCCACTCCAGGTTTAATCCGGATTTTATCCAATTTGTCCCGTTCCGGCCAGTCCGACCCTACATATCTAATGATTACATGACAATTAATCGCCAACAATTAATCACGGACAATTAATCGCCAACAGTTAATCGCAGAACAGTTAATCGTGCACACAATTAATCGTGGGTCTATTTAATCGTAAACAACCAAGCGTCATCAAAAGCATGTCAAAAATAAATACCTGTATAAAAAATATAAAAAGGTGTGTAAAAAGGAAAGTAGTGGATGTGAAAGCTTAGCTTATTATCATACATGCACAGCATAGGAATTCTGGGGGGGTTAAATTTTGAGGTGTCTTTTTGGGCCTAAAAATAGTGGGTACGCGTAAAAAACATCGTTTTTCGGCGTTTCTTACGATGCTCTATCTTTCTAGAGCATAACAGCACAAGAAGATTCGAAAAAAATCAAAAAAGTCGAATAAATTGAACAAAATGTAGTTAAAACATGAGTTTATGGCGCGAAGCGCCAAAAATTTGACACTTTTGAGCAAATAGATAGCTAGAAACGCTTAAAAATCACCTTTTCTGCGAATTTTCATGAAATTTCTGGAAACTTCCGAAAAATCGCGAATTCTGGGGGGAGTTGAAAATTTTTCTAGGGGAAGGGTGAAACCCCCCAAACAAATGGAACAAAATATAGTCAAAACATGAGAATATGGCGCGAAGCGTCGAGAATTTTACACCTTCGAGAAAATTGATTGCTAAAAACGCTTCAAAATCATCACTCCACAGTTTGGAAATTTTTCAAGGCGCTACGATTAGAACAAAGTAAAAACGAAATGATGATTGAACAGTATTTGGCCGGCCAACAGCCTCCCATTGGAAGGAAAAAATACAGAGATTTTACAGCTCGTATTCAAAGAATCGTGAATAGCTCGGAGAGCTGGATATTTCTTATTATTTGCGTGGCTTGTCACACAGTTTCAATTTTTAGACAAATTCGGAGTATTTTGCAACGACAGCTTTTGTTTCAAGTAAAGTATTGTTTTTACTATAAATACATACATATAAGTATATTAGGCGATTACATGTCCCGGCGATTAATTGTTAAGGCGATTAATTGTTCGGCGATTAATTGTCCACGATTAATTGTGCGCGATTAATTGTTGGCGATTAATTGTCTGTACACCACATCTAATACATTGTCCTGATTTTGTCATTGTACTGATTGATTGTCCGGTCCTGGCCAGTCCGACCCTACATGTCTATGTAATACATTGTCCTGGTCTTTTCATTGCCCTGATTGATTGTCCGGATTTTACCCATTTGTCCTGAGTCCTTTTCCGGTTCCGGATTTTACCCATTTGTCCTGAGTCTGGTTCCGGTTCCGGTTCTGGATTTTACCCATTTGTCCCGAGTCTGGTTCCGGTTCCGGTTCCGGATTTTACCCACACCCTATCCTTTCTTTATATCGCCAATTATTTTTGGTTAAGGGAAGGCCGCCCCCGCCTCAAATCCGCTCCTGCAGGGGGCGGCCGCCTGACTCTAAAATTTCCCTTGTGTTTGCTTTATTTTCATCATTTACCTTCCACTGTTTATCCTTGTTTTGTTTTTTCAATGATCATACACAAAGCATTTACAAAGCTTACAGTAAGAAGTAATATGCTGTATGCGCCCCAGGAAGATCCACTTGATTAGTTTTAAAATGGCACATATGTATGTGTTTATGTAACAAAACATTGCAAATAAAGGCGTCGTGCCACATCACTAATACGCTTAAGCTAGACTTTTCCATTTCTTTGTTTACCAACTTTCCTTCTGTATACGGTTTATTTAACTGAACTTTTGTGCTTGGGTCAAGTAATGTAAATCGATAATATTGTCGAAAGAATTTGTTTTTCACGATTCATCGAACAATAGACAATTTCTGAGAAATCCGACCATCGATTGTGATAAGTCAAAAAATTAAGATACCCTGAAAATAAGCTAGGGTAGTTTTTGATACTATAGAATGTAAATGATATACATTTTTGAACAAAACTCGAAGTTCATCGAACTACAGTAAGCCAAAGTTGTAATTTTTCCGAAATTTTCTTGAATTTCGCTTATTGCCAACAATTTCCGCACTTTTTAAGATAATTTCTTAATTTGTTTAGGAGAACAACAAATGGACGCACTTCATACTGAGTGATTAAATTTTTATATTTTGCATTTTTAGCCTTTACACTATAGGTTTTGCTTAAAATTTTTGACCTCTGAAAAGGTAAAAATTTCCACAAGAATCACTGTAGCATTGTCAATTTTTAGTTATCACAAAAAATTTTTATATTAAATACATATGTATGTATGTATGTCTCTAAGTAGCTCATTTCGGCAAAAATTATGAAAAAATAAGGGCAGCAGCGCGAGTTACAGCTGTTTTATGACCATGACGACTCCCGGTGTGTATTATTATTATATTATATTATATTATATTATATATAAATATATTATATTATATTATATTACTCCGTACTTCACAGTGCACTACATATGTCACCAGGTTGCATGTTACTTGCATGAAACTTTTTCACATAAACATCTATAGTCTATTTTTGAACTAGCGCATGAATTCGCTCAATAAACCAATTTACTTAATACTGTAACACCTGATTCCTTCATCGCTCGACCCGCCCCGCCCATAAAAAATTCGCTAACGACTCCGCGCCGAGCAAGGGAAAATCGAGCGTTGCAGTAATAATGATTTGAGTTTTTCGAGCTGATCCATGCACTGTAAGGTTAAAAAAACAGCCAATAGTCTGTTTCACGAAACCTTGTGCATGGATCAGAATTTCTGAGTCAATGTAAATCGATTACAAAAGCGGTATAAACTGCAGCAACAATCACGATACTGTATGTATCATAAGAAGTGTTAATGGGTCTACGACGTTTTGGCGCCAGCAAGTTATAAATTATTTTAATTAAATCAATTTCGACGCAGTTTAAAAAAATTATATATTCAGAAAGCAGGTTCTACAAGATACAAAATAGCAAATTGTTCTTTTCGATTCAGTGAGTATTTATTTGTGTACGACTGAAAAACTGTAGAAAATCCAGTGTATTTTTAGATGCATTTAATTATCTCACTAAATTCAAAGATATTCTAAAAGTAATTTATACCATCACGCATAGAATTTGAATGGGCTTTTAGAATCTGTATTATACTTTAATCATAAATGAAATGTAAATAATTAATATTATTACCAAGAGTTAGGCGCCAAAACGGTGGCGCCGAAACGTCCCATTCCGTAAGCACATGAAGTTTTACTATGCAAAAGTGAATTACAGTAGGATGCCTGGAACCTACTTTTGTAGCTGTTCGCGTGAGCGCTTGAAATTTCCATGCACTAGGTTTCGTGATACAGACTATAGGTACCGCATATGAGAATACGTTAGACAAAAAGTTTCTTGAAAACAAAAATAATTCGGTAAAAATAATTAAACATAAATAAATAAAATGAGAAAAAATAAAAATTATAGTCTATTTTCATGAGTGCATAAAAATCAATTGTAATCGTGCAAGCGAGTAGCTACAAATGTGGTTTCAAGGCATTTTACTGCAATAAAATTTTGCACAGTCAAACTTCATATGCTCATAAATAAATAAAATGAGAAAAATAAAAATTATAGTATATTTTCACGAGTGCATAAAAATCAATTGTAATCGTGCAGCGAGTAGCTACAAAAGTGGTTTCTGAGGCATTTTACTGTGATAAAATTTTGCACAGTCAAACTTCATATGCTCATCAATTGCTGTGCAATGATAATTATATATCGGATTAATGCTATGATCAGAATCTGTCAGCTTATTGTAGGAGATATGTAGGTTTTAAAACTTATGCCCTGCCCAAACTTGTGTGAAACAGACTATAAGTCAAGCGTTGTAGATACCTACATATGTATGTACTACATATAGTCTGTTTCACGCAAAATTTGGCATAAATTTTAAAAATTATGTCCTACAATAGGCTGACAGATTGCGATTATAGCATCAATTTGATATGTATTTGTCGTAATCCGTCGGCTTACTTTCGAAAAGATTCTTAAAATTTATGCCCAAACTTATGTGAAACAGACTATAGGTATATTTGCATATCAGTAAAATGACTGAAGTCGTTGTCCGAAGGATGCTGTGTGATTTAAAAATTTTTGTTCCTGCTCATTGTCTCCTTTATTTGTCTTATTTTACGTAATGCCAACATTTTTATTTCTATAGAACCTACAGCGTCCACGAGCCACTCAAATCCCACTCCTCTTGAACATAGGAACTAAAGTGCGATGACCGATGAGAAAACAATTTATAGAACCTTGGCAAGGAATTTAGTTGTCAACATAAATGGGGATCTAGCTGGCCCTCTGGAATCTGAAAGACCCCCAAAATCGATAGCCTCACATTGCAGTTTTGTGCTATTTTGTTGATTTAGCCCCTGCTGGTCTCTCAGAATTTGGCTGCTACCCAATGTTTGTCAGCTTTGGTGTCTTGGTTTTTTCGGTTTTTCAATTTTATTTTTCTCTGTCTTTCTCCAACATTGTCAGATCCATTTTCTAAATCTGCAGCGCTACTTATACGCATACGTTTATGGACCTCGGCAATATGCAATGTTATGCAAAGGTTTAGAGCCAACTTGAATTATAAATGATGAATTAACCATTTTATACGATTAATCAAATCCATTGAAATAAAGCATCTTTTCCGTAATCTTCGTTTATTAGCTTTTTGCTATTTTGATACGATATTTAGTAATTTAAAAGGATCGTGCAACGTAACTAAGCTACATATGCGTTTTTTACCATTTACGACATTAGCAGTTGATTTTCGATCGCATGATTCAAGAGTCAACAATGGACCTTTAGCTAACAATGGACCTTTTAGCTTCAAAATTTTGTTTGCACTAGACGCAGCTGGCTCAAGGCAGATTTCCATTCAAGCTAAGCTCTCTTTATTTTAAAATGTGAGCTTTTATTCATTGCATTGCATTGCAACGCTATTGAAATCAGGTATCTCGAACGACTTTTAACTTAAAGTAAAAAAATACGAAATCGAGAAAAATTGCATTCAAAAACATCTTATGGAATAATACCTGATCTTCGTAAACACTCATGAATGTGAGGGGTTTTGGGGGTTTACACCCCGCAGAATCTAAAAAACCCCACAGAAATCGATAAACCCCCAAAAATTGAATTTTCGGAATTTTTTCGAAATTTTTGCTGGTTTTGACTCCCACCCTTGGCTGATGTACGTTCGCAAATCGTATTCATGTACCCTAAGTCATTTCGGGCGACCTTTGACTGTTAGTTAATGACATCTTGGAGCTGCGCATTTTTATGGTTCTACTCGTATGCACAGGTGGGCAACACCAAAGTTCTGGGGGGTGCAAGATTTTTTCAAAGGTTCAAAAATGGCTGCTCGTATGTACATAGGTATCTCTCAGCTAAATTTTTGAATTTTTTCAGCAGGTTCATTTTTCCGATAAGAACTTTTTGCTGAACTTACTGCAACCAATAGTTTTTTCACATAACTTTGGGCATAAATTTTAAAAATTTTTTATCGACAGTAAGCCGACAGATTACGATAATTATATATCCTATCCGATCAATGTTATCATCATAATCTGTTAGCTTGTTGTCGGAAATACTTTCTAAAACTTAAAATCAAACTCATGTGAAACAGGCTATACTTTTTTTAACACATGAGCAGACAATGTTTCATGCTAAAGCAATTTTGATTGTGACCCAGAAACAGTCAAAGTTACGATATTTTTCTACGCTCCTGCATCAGTCACGTTTACCGAGTATATATACGTCCGCGCCCCTAGAGGGGTAATTCAGACCTCCGATCAGCTTATGATCTCTGAAAAATGGTTACGATCCCCAGAATTTAAGATTTTTCAGCTCAAAAATGTCATTCATTTTTTTATATATTTTGTTCAATTTACTTGATTGTTTATTTTTTCGAGATTTTTTAGGTAATTATGTTTCAAAAATAACGAGCACCCATTTTTCAGCCCAAGAAGGCTGTTGAGAAAAATTTTCAAGTCTGACCCTTCCTGAATTGCCATTCTCTTTTAAGAAAACCACCTTGCTTCTTCTGCAGCAGGTTTCTTTTTACTATAAGAAATTTTACAATCATAGGCAGCGCGATAGCGCTCTTAGCCACTCGTTTTTCTTATGTTTATCATAGCGAATGCGAATTTTGTGTCCCCCTCACAGCAACAACGGCACATACCTGGAAGGTGCGGTTTGTTTAATCGATAGATAATTTTAAAAAACTCGATTTTAATCATTTTTTTATTTGTTTACACCCAATACCGACTTAGTAATGAGTGTGTTACGTGTAAACCAAACAAATCAAATAATCTGTGAGGGCCTATTTTTTTAATAAAATGCTATTTTTTATTCTTACGAATCTGACCTTAATATTTCTTTACACTCAGTGGTTGTTGCACAAAAGTGTATAGTATACGTTCTTTAACATTTTGCGTGTCCTAAAGCTTTACTCACTCAATTTTGGTTTCTGTGCAGTCCAATTAGTTTTATAATATAGAGACTTACAAAATCTCAAACCAAAAAAAATTTTAACGCAATATTTCTTGATTTGTGATCGTTTTAGTTTAAAGGATTCAAGACGAAAAAGTAAATTTCTTAAGCTACTCCTTAAGTAATCGGAACATGCTGATTATGCTTAAAATGTGCCCTGACCTAAGCGTTACACGTCTTACGTTATTTTGTTTCTATACACCCAATATTGTGTTAGTAGCGCAAATTTAAAGTTTACACTGAAAAGCATTTTTCCGCCTAGAGCATTGTGTATGGTCATTCTTTTTTAAAAATGATCTCCGTAACATCAGTATAACGAATCTGACCTTCAAACTTTTCTACAGCCGGTGGTTGCTGAGCTGTGAAGAGGTGAAGTTTAAATTATGCACATGTTTGCCAATGCCAATAGTCCGTATTGCAACTTTTTGATCAGTTCTTTATTTCAAAGATTTTAGTTCTCTATTTCCAAGATTTTTGACTCATCTTTAATCATTTTTATTCGCGAACAAGGTTAACTCAATTGAGAAACATTTTTCAAAGCACTACCTGCAAATCATTTAATAATAATAACAATTCTCATGCGCTATCTCTATCAAACCGATTCCAATATTTTTTTCATGTTGAAATCAATGAAAATTTGTGTCTGTCCATTTTTGGAATGTATGCGACTCATAAATTTTCTTGAATTGTTTGCATTTGCTAATGCGTCGATCGGATTGTTGATTTGTGGTCGGAATCGTTCATCTTGTTTTGCTCGACGACTAATTTTCGTTGCTTTCTCGTATTGTTCAATTGTATGCGATTTTTGGCGGTCGACACATCATTGCGTTGGTTTTACACACTGATGTGTTTGTTGTCATGCCTGGCTTTCGCTTGCTGTTTCTGTCGATGCAGGATTTTACTTCAATTAGGTTAGCAACGTCATTGGCGTAAATTAAAATTCAATAAATTTTCTGACCGTTGTTATCTTTCTTTTTATTCTCAACACTTGATATTGGAGCTATAAACTGTTGAAGAAAAGATAAAAACTGTTGCCTTTTCAATCTTTGCTTAAGCAAGCTTTGAATTTAACTTTTCTCGAGCATTTTCGGTTTGAAATGCATTAAGACAATATTTACGCTAATTTTTAAGTCAATCCAACCGTGACTTTTACGTAGATTTTTTCCTCTGATAAAGGTTAGCTAGAATTCCTTTTTTTAATGAGGATGTGGTGTTTAAGTACAAAATCAATCTATGAAGAAGTAGAATACTAGCAAGAAAAAATGCTCCGGTGGAGCAAAAACAGGTACATCCTTAACAATGAAGAAATCCAAGTATATTCACCTTTTTTGCTCCATCGGAGCATTTTTTCTTATATCAATATGGTCAATCTTGATTGGCCTCGGACTTTCATCTGAACTAATTGAATATTTTTAGAAAAGTTACTATCTTCGATACTTTTTCAATTTTCGGGCACAACTGAAATTTTGAGACTGCGCTTCCAGTCCTTCCTAGTAATCGACAGTCCCAAGTTCATAAGTTCAAATGGGACATTTGTAATTTTGATTATGATTGCATTTCTTATTTGAACCTACTATGTCTTATTGCAGTATGGAAAAAATATATGCGGCGCCACTTTTCCAAGCGTCTCTTCTATGCCGATTAGACATCAATAAAGCGAAATCACGTCATGACCATAAAAGCAGCAGCTAAATTCTGGGGCTCCGATTGGACGAAATCGCAAAAGTATGACACTACAAATTCAATTTTGTGGATCATTTAATGTTGGAAAGTCTTCCAGATTCGGGAGGGTCCAGATTTCCCAACGCCCACATATGTGCCTGCGACATTTGATAAACGATTTTACTTTTTTCATGTATAAAGTAGTCTAACGGTGATATTACTCGTGTAAATACGAAATTTGTGTTCCAAAAAAAGACGACAGAATAATAAGTCGCTTCTCCATTTCTGATTAATCAACTACGATCTCAGGTGTAGGACGGGGATCAATTTCGTCACTATCAACATCCTCCATGGCGGCTCTTGCTTCTCGCTTCATCGCCATGTCTTCGACATCTCCGATGCCGGCCGCTTCGCCTGACACACAGTGAGGAAGATGAATATCAAAAAAAGAACACTTCTAAGAATAAACAGCGAACTAAGTTATGAGGCGAATAAGTGAGCAGGCACATAACCGTACATGGGCAACAGCCGAATTCTGGGGCATCAGAGTGGCGTAAAACCGTCAAAAATAAAAATAAAAACATTTAAAAAATTATATTTCAGGGGTGAGATCTATCAATTTGCGGATAGGGGGTTTGCCGTATTCTCGGGTTGTCTGCAGTAGACCCCCTAACGCCCCCCCCCCCAACGCCCACGGGTGCACATAATTGGCCTTGTTTATTTGAGGGCACGAAAATTTTGAAATTAGGTGTTCCGATAACGAATAGAAGGTAGGTGAAGTATTTCTTAGCGTTCCTTAGCGAGCTCTATACATTCGAGAAGAGAAAATTTAGAAAAATCGAAAAATTCCACATTATTTTAATCGTAAGTATACAAAAGATATGTCATTCAATATAGCCACACGAATGATTTCTCAACATTCTATTCGACTGATGAAAATTTTTAGGCTCGTTTTTTACTGCGATCGAATGTATTGTAAAAACTAATACAAAAAATAAGGGCATAATTCTGCGTGAAAGACCAGAAAGTTTTCACATGTTCACTTTTTCTTCACAGATTTGAACTGTTTGGAAGACAAAAAAGCAATATTGGCGGAAAACTCAAAAGTGTGCTAAAATCTAATTTTCAATTTTTCCTTCGGAGGAATCTGGACAAAAATTACTCAGACTTGCACAATTTGGTAATAGACTCCCTCTTATAGCTACGTGCCTAAATTGTTAGTCAGTTTTAGAATGGGTATGCATACCTGTGCCTAAATTGCGTATACATGATACATGTATGTTTTTTAATCTAGCAAGTTTATGAATAGATTTTTTGAAATTTCGACCCTGAACAGCTTTGTAGACAATTTGCACTCTCTCGTACAAATGCGCACACGTATAAGCAGATATGCAGTGGGAGGGGATTGTGATGGGAAGGCGAAATGAAAATATGAATGGCACAGATCTGTATAATATAAAATAAATAATTACATAATAATCAAAAATACGGCAAAACGAAGGCAAAAAAACTCATGTGAATCAAAAATTTTCTGCAATGTGCTTGAAAATGTTCAGAAACTATGGATTAACATAGTTTTTGCGCTATTTTAGCATTTACATCAGTTTTTAATTAATTTTAGCTAAATATCCAAAATTTTCTGCAATGTGCTTGAAAATCTTAAGAAACTATGGATTAACAGCGCTATTTTAGCATTAACATCAGTTTGTGATTAATTTTGGTTGAATAAGATCCCTGGCTGACTGCTCCGGCCATATTGTGCGTCTCTACGCTCATAAGTGTGAAGTTATACAAATTTTCGGTTTTCGTCTGCACCGTCTAATTTCATGCCACCACTTATCAGCTTAAGCTCGTGTATAATTAGCTCAAATAGATGAGACTTCACAAAGGAATCTTTTTACACCTCCTGAAGGATGCAATGAAGTAACATAAAGAATATGAAAATATTGAAAATTAACATTGTACATACATGCATACAAACATAGTTTGGTTGACTTACATTTTGAGTGCTGAATGGTAAAAGCAACGGAGAGTATCAGGAATATAACCAATAGCTTGGAATCCATCTTATCACTGCGTGTGTGTACGGAAAGGCAACGGGGTGTATGATAGCTCGGAGTAACAAAAAATGATCGAGGCTCTGCTTACGCCCTTTTATTTTGCCCACCATGAAAGCAGTTTAGATCGGAAAGAATTGATCAGCTGCAATTAAAGTAAATATTCGCTCGTATTCTTCATATACAGGCTTTCAATTGGAACGACTGATAGAATTTTGTTATTTGCAGAGATTGCGAAATAGAAAATTTCAATTACACACAAAGGCATTATATTATGATCACAGAATGAATACAATACGATGAGGCATCTCTGAGATAATAATAAACGAGAAATCGAAAAACTACATATTTGTTGCTCCTGTCATTTTTATATTCCGGCTTCGATATTTTTTGCAAATGTTTGAGATTTCAATTTGAGTGAAAAATCGAGCAGAAATCAGGTCAAATGCTCTACTAGTATCATATCGGTCGCACAAAAATGAATAAAATGTGATATTGCAACAGTGACATTAATTTTAATATAATATAAATATATTATTCATTTTTATTTCAAATAAAATATAATTTTGATGTTTGATACATGTCTAATACGTTTTTGGTACGTATATCTTTTGCAAGTATAAATAACGTACTGCCATACCTTCCACGTACCCCATATTTGTAACCACACGTGGGCGTGGTGGAGGAAGTTGAAATCAAAATATACCCCCCAAGAATTCAATTTTTGAAATCGTTTTGTTTTTCCGCAAGTTTTTGATGCCAATTGATAGTGCTTGATGATAAACGTTGAAAAATGGTGTTTTTTCGCCATGTCACCATTTTTAAGATCATTTTTTGAACCTTAAAAAATCTTGCCTCTCCCCCTAGAATATTGGTGCTTGTAACGGTTCTTTAAATACCGTTCCCCCATGGCATTATCCAATTGTGCTGCCATTTTGCTACAATTGATACGTAGGCAACCAGATCGCCTTTGATCACCTTTTACCTTATTCCAATTTCCGTTATTTAGTAGTAGCCGCTAAATGCCACTCGGTATGATACTTAAAGGTATCATGTAGCAGTGCAATTATTATTTTATTTTGTCTTTTATTTGCACCGAAGTATTAACGTATGCGATAGTAACTAGAGTCAGGATTAAAACGTGAATTAATCATTCAATGGTGACATTGCCCGACGTCTCATTCCTGGATTTAATCCAGAAAGTTTAAAATTCAAAAATCAGGGACACAGCTGCTTGGTATTGCCTACATTAATCCGTATTGTTTTCCACAAGATTAGGAACCATTTAACTAAACATTTACCCTTTTTTCCGGACGCTGAAAAAAGGGTAAATGGCCTGAAACGCTGAGTCTCACGGGGATTAGGTCCAATTTGCAGTATAAAAAACACGGGAGTAGTTACCCTAGCTCATCCTAAGAGCGAATCTGCCACAGCAGCAATAAAACATGTACCTAGGTTGTCCACATGACCCAGCGCATACACGATAATCTTAGGTAGCGCGTTAGCGCGTTACCTATAATATACTTGGTTACCCCTAACACCTGTGCACCCCCCTACAGCTATAACGGGACACTTCTGGAAAGTGCGTTTTTTTTAAAGAAAGATAATAAAAAAATTCGCTGCCCGTGTTTTTTGTTTTCCTTGAAACCCAAAACTGACTGTGTAAAGAAGGTGTAAAGTTTTTGTGTAACGTTATAACATAGGACAAATTTTGGGACCTTTTTACTGCGGCATGTGGACAACTGAGTATTGATGACTTGAAGAA
Source organism: Mermis nigrescens (assembly GCA_036768485.1). Classification (NCBI taxonomy): domain Eukaryota; kingdom Metazoa; phylum Nematoda; class Enoplea; order Mermithida; family Mermithidae; genus Mermis; species Mermis nigrescens. The sequence continues at coordinate 54,272 of JAVLUZ010000373.1, read as the reverse complement.
TTGAACAGGATAGGATAATAGAGGGATAAATTCTACAGATGGCACTTTTTTTGTTTTTTTGAAATTCGCATTAGTTATCGAATGGCAGTGTAAAGAGTGCGAAAATCTGGGGGTGAAAAAGCACTTTTTGGTCGAGTTTCCAACCTGCTTATGTCCGATACTAACTCCAGTTATTAGTTTTTCAAAATGTTATCTGACAGAAATGTAGAGCGGATCAAGGGCTACATTCTGCATATAAGCAAAGTCTTATATGCTCTATGGTGAGTTAGATCCTGGGGTTTAAAGTTTACACTCTAGTGGATGGTGTAAAAAAACGGATTTTAACTAAGATTTCTCTGCCAAATTTTCCCACTTATGAGTCAGGGTGAATTGAATACAGCAGTAATAAAGTGCCTTTTAGGGGCTACACATCGCAGCAAACCGCATTTAAAAAAACGCAATATTGAGTTATTTATGGGGGTGTAAAGTTCGAAATCAGAGGTAAAAATTGGGCGAAAAAACACGTTTTTTTCCGAATTTTGATTAATAAATCATACCAAATAACTTTTGCAAGAGAATTTTAGGCACACAGGAATGTACTACGATTTAAAAGCTACAAATTGTACCAAACCGAATTTCTTTAAACTCAATGGGGAGTTCGGTACGGAATTTTAAAGTTTACAGTGTTCTAAATGATGGAAAATACGTTTTTGTTGCTTTTTTTGTTCGCCACTTTCTCCGTCCAGCAGTCGGGATAAGTCCAATAGAATAAAAATAAAGTGCTTTATATCGGGTGCATGTCGAAGCAAATTGTCTATACATTAATATTTAGCGAGTGAAAATTCAAAAATTTGGTGTTTAAAATGCGTTTCTGTCTTGTTTTTTCTGCCTGCTTCTCCGGTTATGAGTCAGGGACACGATTATCAAGTCTAGAAATGGACCAGGAACCAAATTTGATATGCCAGTCTGGCGCGTATGTTTACACTCTACAGTGTTGTACAGTGGTTTACACCTATTGTTAGTTTGCCCATAGAACATTATGGAGACTTTATTTTTTTCATAAATATTAATCGTAATATCGGAACAATATCAAAATTACGAATCTGACCAAAATCTTCTTTACACTAGGTGTTTACATGAAGTTTACACTACAAATGTATTTATCTTCGTTTTTGAGCATTCCAGAAACCTAATTTTTTCCTGGAGTCTGAGAAATTTTCAAAGAATCAATTGTGAGACGTCACGTAGGCGCGTTTGTTTACATCCAACAGTGATGTAAAGTAGTTTACACTCATTGTTTATTTGTCCTCAGACCATTGTAGACATGCAATTTTTTCATAAATGTTGATAATAATATCCGAGTAATATCAGATTTACAAATCGGAATAAAGTCCTCTTTACACTAGGCGGTTGTGTAAAGTTTACACTGCTAATCAATCTTCGTTCTAGAGCTTTGCGAAAACCTGAATTTTTTGCCGAAATCTGAAAATTTACATGGAATCAAATAAGGGACGTCAGCTGAGCGCGTTTGTTTACACTCAACAGTGATGTAAAGTGGTTTATCTTCGTTCTAGAGCTTTGCAAAAACCTAAATTTTTTGCCGAAATCTGAAAATTTACATGGAATCAAATAAAGGACGTCAGCTGGGCGCGTTTGTTTACACTCAACAGTGATGTAAAGTGGTTTACATCTGTGTCTATTTGTCATTAAATCGTTATGGAGACATAATTTTTACATGAATGTTGATCGTAATATCCGAGTAATATCGAATTTACAAATCCGACTAAAATCTTCTTTACACCCGTTGCTAGTGTAAAGTTTACACTATATAATAAGCTTCATTCTAGAGCCTCACGGTAACTTTTTTCCCTAAAGTCGTAAAATATATATGGAAACAGATGTGATACGTCTGCTAGGGGCGCATGAAGAGTAGTGTAAAGTGATTAACACCTAATGTTAATTTGTTCTTAGAACATTATAGAGGTTTCATTTCTTAATAAATGCTGATCGTTATATCAGAGCAATATCGAAATTATTAATCCCACTGAAATTCTTTACACTCTTGTGTAAAGTTTAAAATGTAAATTAAGTTTAGCTCTAGAAAGTTTTGGAAGCATATTTCTTTACAGGATGTTCTACGTAACATAAGAATTACTAATCAGAATGTTTGTTTCTTCTACAACTAGTAGCTTTGTAAAGTTTAAACCATTCAATTATTAGAAGAACCGCACAGTAAATGGAATCTAGTATTGTATTTCCAAAATCTTGCTAATTAAAAGTAGGGTACTAGCAAAGAAAAATGCTTCGATGGAACAAAAAAGGGGAATATACTTGGGATTGTGAATTATCGAGGATGTAAAAGGAGGGGACTAGGAATCTCCCTATGTTATATGCCAAAAATCGCAAAATATGTTAAAAATCAGACTTTCTCTAAACAATGCAAAAAATCGAAGTATATTCTGCGGCCTTTGAAAAATGTAAAAGTTTAGTAAACAATTGTTGTAGACATGTGTAAAAGAGTATCTACATAAGGTCTGTTGCACGTCAGCTTCCGTGTTTCCTACTGCTTTGAACCAACAATATCATCGATTGTCTTGAATGCATCGATATGTACTATTTCATTCAATTCGCTTAGCTACTGCATTGCTAATTCGCTGCTTTTTTCAATCAATTTTTTGGTAATTTGAATATTGCTTGCACTTTGACACTTAGAATGGCTGTATCTGCTAAGTGACATGCTTAGTAATAATGAAATACGAACAATTTAATCATGATTTGTTAACAGCATTTCACTTTCAGTCACATTATTAAGCAACTCAAAGTTGAATGAAGTCTGCAAAAAGTTGCATTACGTAATATGCTTTTAAGATATTATGTCAATCAGAGAAAATTATTTTAAAATAATACGTTTTTTCAGAGACCGCAGAATATACTTCGATTTTTTGCATTGTTTAGAGAAAGTCTGATTTTTAACATATTTTGCGATTTTTGGCATATAACATAGGGAGATTCCTAGTCCCCTCCTTTTACATCCTCGATAATTCACAATCCCAAGTATATTCCCCTTTTTTGTTCCATCGGAGCATTTTTCTTTGCTAGTGTCCTACATATTTCGTTTTCAAATTAGAAACTCCCTCACCATTTTGCAAGGGAGCCCTACTCTGAAAATAGCCGGCAACCTACAGCCGGGTGAAAGCTTTTCATTATTTTCAAATACCTACACATATTGCACACGCAATAAAAATTCCTTATTCTGCACCACTCATCCAAGCGTCTTCCCTGTTCTAATTAAGCGTTAATAAAAACCATATTACGCCCTATTACCATGGGCAGCAGCCGAACTCTGATGAGGAGTGAGGTCCGATGAAACAAAACCGCCAAAAATAGCACCAAAAATTAAATTCTGAGGGTCTATCAATTTTTGGAGAGTCCTTCAGTTTCTAGGAATTATGGACCCCTTCCACGCCTTAGTTTGCCTGTGACTTTCGGTTAAGACTTTACTTTTCTCAAAAAGTATAAAATAGTATATATCAGTAATAATTACTCGTGTAAGTACGAAATTTGTATGTTTTAAAAAGAAGACAGAATAATAAATCGTTTCTCCATATCAGATCAATCGACTACCATCTCAGGTGGCGCCATGGGATTCATTCTATCCATGCCAACAACATTCTCCATGGCGGCTCTCGCTCCTCGCTTCATCGCCATGTTTTCGACTTCTTCGATATCAACCGCTTCGCCTGACAAGCAGATAAAATAAATATTAAAAAAGAACACTTCTATGAAAACAAAACGAAGTTTTGCGAATTTGTGATGCACATATGTAGGATAGTTTTAGAAATTCCTAAAATTCCTAACCCTTTTACCTTGTTTGTTCTCCCAAAAATCTCGTTGTACATGTACAACGAGATTTTACGGCTGGGGTTTCAGGGTGGCGCGCTCAAGCGCGCCACAGCGGGTTTCGGGGCAGTGCCCTGAAAATTCTGTATAAAAAGCACTTTGATGTTAAATATTGACGCTAAAATTTTCGCAAAATCGGCCAAATCTCGGTTCTGAATAAAGCCTAAACACTTAAAATTGATTAACTCCGACAACAAGATTCGCACTTTTACTATTATGCTCAACAAGCATGCGCGGTTTCATTCAACGAACAAATAGAGCATTAAATCACCGAAGTGATGTGAATTGCTGTATTTAGCTAACTCAAGCTCTTACACTCATTATATCACTAGCAAAGAAAAATGCTCCGATGGAACAAAAAAGATGAATATACTTGGAATTGTGGATTATTATGGATGTAAAAGGAGGGGACTAGGAAAAATCTACCTAAAGTCGGAAAATCTGCTAAAAATCACACTTTCTCTAAGCAACGCAAAAAATCGATGTATATTCTGCGGCCAACAGATTAAAATAAATATTAAACCATAACAATGATTGAAACAGCAGCGAGTTAGCTATGCAGTAGCTATGGAAATGATATTAAGTAAACTAACAGTCTTCCAAGCCAATTGAATGAAATAGCAAACATCGAAGACAAGTGAAGACATGGTTGGTTTAAAACAGTAGGAAACGCGTAAGTTGACTTGAAACAGACTTAATGTAGATACACTAGCATGCCCGAAACGATTGTGTGCACTAATCAATCGGCTCCTGCTTTGCTTGCTACAATGCTCATAAAATAAAACAACTTTAAATACAATACCTCTTAGTTTTCTATCAATCAGGTGCCAGCAATTCAAAAAAGTAACCTTGATAGATTTCGTTTATACACTCTTATCTGAAACTTCGAAAATTATTTAAAAAATACACTTTTTTAGAGGCCGCAGAATATACATCGATTTTTTGCGTTGCTTAGAGAAAGTGTGATTTTTAGCAGATTTTCCGACTTTAGGTAGATTTTTCCTAGTCCCCTCCTTTTACATCCATAATAATCCACAATTCCAAGTATATTCATCTTTTTTGTTCCATCGGAGCATTTTTCTTTGCTAGTACACTACTTTTAATTAGCGTGATTTGAGTACATCAGTCAGTAAACACAATCAGTAACATGCCACAATAATGACAACAGTCCAAGAACGCGGAAAACAATATTGTTCTTAACGTCAGAATTATCCTTTTTAAACAAGACAACCTTATTGACACCAGCCATTTTCAAATTAAAACTGCATTAAGTTATTTCTTCTTAATGTGCAGTTCACTTATAATCAAGCACAAAAATTTAACCAACGAATTCACATTGCAAATCCTCACTCAATCAATACACAAGCACAATGTGTTGTGACTTTTGAAATTGAAAACGCCCAATTTTCAATTTTCAAATTGAAAATTGGATTAATTTTCAAATTGAAAATTGGGTGTTTGAATTTGCGATAAAGAAAATAATCAAAAGATAGTCACTTGGTTTATTTAAGCCGAGTAATAAAATAACGACCGTCCACCAATTCCAAACTAAACGCGACTAATCTGATCACTATGAAAAAGTTTTGAAAAATGAGCTTGCTAAGCGAGAGTTGTAAACCAAGATAAACTTGAAGTTAAAACCTACCATTAAATTATTAAGAGAATTATAAAAGATTTTAAACTTCAAGAAAATGGAAAAGGCGGGATGTTGGTAAATTAGAAGGCAAAGTTTTTCGGCAAAAATTCAAAAACTTCACGCAAATATCAAATGTAAGGAACACTAACTCTTTGATTTGGTAGTAGAATAAATTTGTAGTATAGACTACATATTAACAACAAATGAATAGTGCAAACTTCACACAACTACTAGGTGTAGAGAATACTAACAGTTTACGGCTTATTAATGTACATGATTACAATAAAGCTGCATATCTTTGTCGACTTCTGTGCACATTAGTGTGATTGCTGGTTCATTTTAAACCACTTTTGCAGGCAATTTACATCAATTAAACGATAGCTCTCCATGTGCAAGATTTTGTGAAACATATTATAAACACGGCTAAGAAAGATTTAACTTTAATGCAACCCATTTAAGACAAAATTACATCTCTTCAATGATCTAAGGACACTCGAACATAATTTTTAAATCACTTTAGATTACTTTTGAGGGTAAACAAACTCACTTAGTTGATGTCTCACATATGAATCCTTGAAAATTTCTTGACTTCAGTTACAAAGTCTCTGCAAGTCTATCGAATTAAGGTTAACACGTAACGTAAACTTTACACAAACACATAGCGCAAAGAATATTTTAGTCGGATTCGTAATTTTGATATTGCTCCGATATTTCTTTCAACATTTATGGAAAAATGAGTCTCCATAGTGTTTTAAAGACAATAAACATTAGGTTTAAACCACTTTGCAATACTGCTGAGTGTAAGCAAGCGCGCCCAACTGACGTATATATTTCATTCCCTGTAAATTTTTATATCTCAGGAAAAAATTTCGGTTTTCGCAATGCTCTAGAACAAAGGCTAAATGCAGTGTAAAAAATTACTCGGATATTATGATCAACATTCATGAAAAAATTATGTCTCTACAATGGTCTGAGGACATATAAACAATGAGTGTAAACTACTTTACATCACTGTTGGATGTAAACAAACGCGCCTACGTGACGTCTCACATTTGATCCTTTGAAAACTTCTAGACTCCAAGAAAAAATTAGGTTTCTGGAATGCTCAAAAACGAAGATAAATACATATGTAGTGTAAACTTCATGTAAACACCTAGTGTAAAGAAGATTTTAGTCAGATTCGTAATTTTGATATTGTTCCGATATTACGATTAATATTTATGAAAAAATTAAGTCTACATAATGTTCTATGGGCAAACTAACAATTGGTGTAAACTACTTTACAACACCGTAGAGTGTAAACATATGCGCCAGACTGGCATATCAAATTTGGTTCCTGGTCCATTTTTAGACTTGATAAACGTGTCCCTGACTCGTAACCGGAGAAGCAGGTAGAAAAAACAAGACAGAAACGCATTTTAAACTCCAAATTTTTGACTTAACACTCGCTAAATATTAATGTATAGACAATTTGCTTTGACATGCACCCGATATAAAGCACTTTATTTTTATTCTATTAGACTTATCCCGACTTCTGGACGGAGAAAGTGGCGAACAAAAAACGCAACAAAAACGTATTTTCCATCATTTAGAACACTGTAAACTTTAAAATTCCGTACCGAACTCCCCATTGAGTTTAAAGAAATTCGGTTTGGTACAATTTGTAGCTTTTAAATCGTAGTACATTCCTGTGTGCCAAAATTCTGTTGCAAAAATTATTTGGTATGATTTATCAATCAAACTTCGGAAAAAACGTGTTTTTTCGCCCATTTTTACCTCTGATTTCGAACTTTACACCCCCATAAATAAATCAATATTGCGTTTTTTAAATGCGGTTTACTGCGATGTTTAGCCCCTGTGAGGCACTTTATTAATGCTGTCTTCGATTTGCACTGACTCATAAGCGGAAAAATTTGGCAGAGAAATCTTAGTTAAAATCCGTTTTTTACACCATCCACTAGAGTGTAAACTTTAAACCCCAGGATCTAACTCACCATAGAGCATAGAGGACTTTGCTTATATGCAGAATGTAGCCCTTGATCCGCTCTACATTTCTGTCAGAAAACATTTTAAAAACCTCATAACCGGAGTTAGTATCGGACATAGGAAGGTTGAAAACTCGACCAAAAGTGCTTTTTCACCCCCAGATTTTCGCACTCTTTACACTGCCGTTCGATAAATAATGCGAATTTCAAAAAACAAAAAAAGTGTCATCTGTAGAATTCATCCCTCTATTATCCTATTCTGTTCAATCCTTCGAGTCATCAATACTCAGTTGTCCACATGCCGCAGTAAAAATGTCCCAAAATTTGTCCTATGTTATAACGTTACACAAAAACTTTACACCTTCTTTACACAGTCAATTTTGAGTTTCAAGAAAAACAAAAAAACACGGGCAGCGAATTTTTTTATTATCTTTCTTTTAAAAAAAACCGCACCTTCCAGAAGTGTCCCGTTATAGCTGTGGGGGTGCCCAGGTGTTGGGGGTACCCAAGTATATTATAGGTACGCGCTAACGCGCTACCTATGAATATAACAATAAATATAAAAATGACTCGGCGCGAAGCTCGGAAAATTTTTGACGTTTTTGCCTTTTTGAACTCAATTTTCTGAACACACTTATTACGCTATAAAAATCAGCAAAATTTCTGAAACATTTCGGAGGGCATGTGCCCCCAATGCCCCCTGGCTACGCCTATGCCTCTGCGCCGCATAGCTTCAAACAGAGTCATAAAAAGTTACACTAATGATCAGAGCAACTCATGCTTGCAAAGATATCTTTTACGCCTCCTATACTGAATCTAAGGATACGTATTAAAATGATGACAATTGCGTCCATTTATCATGTTTGTAATTCGGTTGGCTTACATTTTGCAAGTTGCATGGCAAAAGCAACGGAAAATATCAGGAATATAACTAATAGCTTGGAATTCATCTTGTCACTGTGTTTGTACGAAAAGGCAACGGGGTAGGGATCGGACGAGGGTCTTTTTTTCCCTCGGCCGAGGCCGAGGCCGAGGAACTTTGAAATCCTTGCCTCGGCCGAGGCCGAGGCCGAGGGCCGAGGGACCGAGGGACCGAGGATTTGTAATACATATAATATGAGTATATGAGTACAAACAATATAGGACACATATGCTCCATGTGATGTGGGTACAGTAGCAATAGGATTGATTAGTTTAATATAGATCAAAGCTAACAAGCTATTATTTTAATTTGATTCAAAGGTAGGTATCACACATTCCCATGGGGGGTGAGGGGGTATTACCCCCACCTCGGGGTACGAGACTTGAATCACTGTCAGACGATTTTAAGCTATCAAACATTTTCTGCAATGATTTGGGTACAAAAGCAACGAATACATTGAATTTTTTTCTCGCTTCGCGCTGACTAATACACTTCTGTTTTGTTTACCCATAAAATACCTAGAATGAACTTAAAATGATCTGAAAAGCCAAAATTTTCGATGGATTCTTATATTTTTTACTCTCAAGAGTGACGGAACTAGTCAGAATGGGATAAAATGTAGTTAAAAATGCAGTTTTTCACATTAAAACATGTTATACAGGATGTTTTAGCCATTTTTCATATTTGACCTGCAAAAAAGGCTAGACTCTAAATTTAGTGGTCCTAAATTTTGGGATTTAACCCCCTGAACTTTCGACCTTGGGAAACTATGGTACGTATGCAAATGACAAGCACAGAAGTGACAAATTGCTAATCGTCTTGATCATTCAGCTCGTTTTTGCTATCACTATTTTGTGTGTTCTACATATCTTTATAATGGCAGAAATTGTATTTCAAGAGGAAAAATGTCAATTTTCTGGCACTTTGCGCCGTTTTAGGATGATTCTTAGTAGAGGTGCACGCGGGTACCCGAACGGGTACTGAGTACCCGGGTACCCGGGTAGAAAATAATTTTACTACCCGGTACCCGAATCCCCTAATATAAAATGGAAAATTAGCACTGCAGTTATGCAATATGTGCTAAGAATTGAATTAGAAACCTAGAAACATATTGCTTCTAAAGTGCGACTGAATCACAAAGTAAATGTGATTTAATATAATCAACCGTAAAATGTTAAATAAGCGAGTCTGTTAATATTTCCTATTGTCACAATATATCGCGCATACGGTCTAGGCATATTCCATTATTCAGCTCTTTAGTTACATTATGTATGTTATTCGTGCCGAATTCTTCTTATTCTTTATTGTAAACAAAATTAAACATGAAATTATCTGTTAGCGACGCTTTTTTTATAATGCATTCACTTCTGTGACCATTATATAAATTTAAACTGCAACTTTTATTCACATCGTGCGCATTTGAATTTTCTACCCATGCCCAACTTGGGCTTAAGAAATTAAGTAGGTTTTGCATGCATGGACACGGAAAACGCCCACATAATGTACCTACTTTAATCGGTGATGTCTCAACAGCCCCACCAGTCCCAACAGCCCCACCGTCCCAACAGCCCCACCAATAATCCCAACAGCCCCACCAATCCCAACAGCCCCACCAATCCCAACAGCCCCACCAATCCCAACAGCCCCACCATTCCAACAGCCCCACCGTCCCAACAGCCCCACCAGTACTCCCAGCAGCCCCATCATTACTGCAATCGCTATTATACGAGAAATGCGTTTGACGAATGTACTTTTGAAACATAGAATTTATACAGGCTCCTTTGATCAAGATATTTTTTGACTATTTTTCGACTTCGTATATTTCATCAAGACTATACTAGAGCGTGCAGGTTTACATTTTCAGAATAACTCCACCTGAGAAACTGGTAGACCCGCTAGAATTGAAGCTTCAGCATTTTTGCGCAATCCGTGATTTTGCCTCATTCGAGTCATCTTGCAAGATTAGATTCCTGCTCATTATTGCCTAGTCTAGACTGCCAGAAAAAAATGAAAAACGTTCTAGTGAAAAAAGGAAAGATAAGCGTTAAAATTGAATGAAAATCAAAACTTTCACGCTAATCTGCTTTAAAATAGCCAGAAAATGTGGATTAACGTAGTTTTTACGCTATTTTAACATTCATACTAGTTTTGAGGTCATTTTTGGCTCAAAACTCCTTCTTCAGACCGGTCGTGCTGTGCATCTATGATTATAACAGTGGGGCAGTTGGAACCAACATTGGCAGCGGACTAATTCTGTGGGTCTTGTGGGGTAAAGTGACCGAGAAATGTGCTTAAAATAGAATTCTGGGGGTCTACCATAATTTGAGGGGATTTCCAGGATTTCGGGTTGGGAGGGGGCTAAACTGTAAACATCCCTCCCCCACGCTTATGTGTGGTTGGGACAGTGTGACTGTTGGAACGGTTGGACTGCTGGAACGGTGGGACTGCTGGGATTGGTGGGGCTCTTGAGACTGGTGGGGCTCTTGGGACTGGTGGGGCTGTTGGGATTATTGGTGGGGCTGTTGGGATTGGTGGGGCTGTTGGGATTATTGGTGGGGCTGTTGGGATGGTGGGGCTGTTGGGACTCGTGGGGCTGTTGGGACGGGTGGGGCTGTTGGGACTGGTGGGGCTGTTGAGACACAATCCTTTAATCAGCATATGCGTCTTGTCTCTGCCGTCTATAGGCTGGCATATTACAGCATTGACTTGGCATAACATTTGAGGCAATGGGTCTTTTGTAGCACATGCGTTTTTTGCTGTATTTGTGCTATTTCGGCATCACTCAAAAAATTCAAAATTAAAAAACCCTCGGTCCTCGGTCATTTTTCACCTGACCCTCGGCCGAGGCCGAGGGATCTCAAAAAAGACCGAGGATTACCGAGGCCGAGGCCGAGGCCGAGGCCTCGTCCGATCCTACAGCGGGGTTTATGATAGCTCAATATAACGAATACGATCAGGGCTATATTGCTACCCCTTTTTATCTTGCCCATCATAAAGCAGTTTGGATCGAAAAACGTTGATCAGCTGCAGGGAAAGTAAATATTCGGCCGTATTATTCATATATGAGCTTTTCAATTGGAATCACAACTAAATTTTTCAGCAGAGATTGCAAAATGGAAAATTTCGATTGAATACAAAGGCATCATAACCGTAAAATGGAATGAATAGGTACCAAGAGGCTTCCTTGAGATGAAAGCAAACAAGATATTTAAAAAGCTACATGTTGCTCATATGTCATTTTTATAATCCGATTCCGATATTTTCTTGCTAATTTTCGAGATTTCCGTATGAGTCTTGAATAACCAAATCGCATATATCACATCATCAAGAGAGGGGAAAAATTGTTTTCAACATCAAATTATTATAAGAGGTATGAAATAAATGATCAAAAGAATAACGGAACGGTTTTTATCAATATTACAAGATTCTGCACGATTTTTTCTCATCATTAAAAGAAAAATAAGTATCGTCTATGAATGTGAAACACGATTTTCTTGAAATGATATGCACGCGCTAGTAGTATGATAAGATACGCGGTGGCATGGCAATTCTGCATGGACTCAAGATGGCGATATTGGTTGGGACCATATATGCACAGCACATGACCGATCTGGGTTAGGGTCAGCCGATCTGGGGTGGCCAAAAATTGAGCTTTTTTGGGTCAAGATAACCTCAAAAACTTGCATGCATGCTCAAATAGCGTTAAACCTCTGTTAGTTGACAGTTTCTGGTCAATTTCAAACATTTTTGAAGAAAATCTTAAATTTTTCTATATTTTTGGCCCTCAGTTTGTCTCATTAGCCCAAAAAAATGTCCATTTTCTATTCTGGATGTAATCTCCAACCTCCCCTGTGCATGTCTGCTTGGGACGTGGTGACAATGTTGGAACCAAAAGGTGCCGTAAAATTGATGGCAGAGGCAAAAAGACTTTATTTTTCGTCCTTTTTAATTGAGCTCTTTCCATTAGCATTAAAAAATTTCGAAAGGAGAACAACTGAACAAATGACGGAAACCTGCTCGTGTAGCCGTCTATTTAACAGGAGGCTTAAGTAACTTTCTCACGAGACTCCGCTATTCAATGTGAACAAATTTACAAAAGAGACACCGAACAAAAAATAAGAGCTGAATAGCACGAGATTTGTTCATAAAATAATTTTTAATTTTTAAAATGTAAAAATTTCGTGATTTTTAAAGCACTTTAGGCGTATGCAAACATACAACAAATACAGTTAGGAGCAGACATGTACTGGGAGAGTTGGTGGCAGGCCTTAAATATAATGGAAAAATGGGAAATTTTCAGTGAAAAATCGACGCAAATTTAATTGCTCGAAATTGAACAGCAACCGTGGATTGATGTAGTTTTCGTGCTTTATACAGGTTTTCAGGTCATTTTGACCCCACAAAAGGTCACTAGCTAGTCTCCTGACCACTTGACTCCATAGGCCGGCCATTGCATCTATGGTTATGAGTGTTTATTTATATCGAAATCGTATGTCTGTTCTGACATTAGCCTGTTATAGCCCTTTAGCCCATGCGACGGGAATTGAGAAAGACAAGAATATATATGTAAATATGTCGTCTTTGGCTAATGGTCTGATGAGCGCATGCATTAGCATATTCCCGCTCTCCATACCTAGGCAGGGTTGCCAAGTGCTGTTGTCAAAAAAAGCCCAATTTTTACCTCTAACTGCCTAAAAAACTCCCGACCAATGGTTAAGCATAGGCGCAAAAAACTTCAAGCGCTAAAAAATGCCTCCAACTGCTCCAAAAAACCCCCAAAATGGAGGTAAAACCCCCAACTTGTCAACCTTGTACCCACCTGCCTGCACTAGCCTATGGTGCCAAACAATGAGATGAAACCCGATGCGCCCTTCAAAAATTAATTGGCATTGACTTTTATCGTTAGCCCATTCTTGATCCACCCTCCATTGAAGAAATCCGTAGTACGAGTCTATTCACACATTTGTACAAAGTTCACTGGCCTTCAATTCATCAATTTTTCGTTCGTATCCATGTAAGCACTCAGTTTGCTTATGAAAAATATCTTGAGATAAATTTGATGAACTGGCTTATCAGTACAATATTGGAGAATAAATTAAAAAGATTAACAAAATGAAAATAAATCGTCGCTACCGTGACAGGAGTGACTACATCCATTTTGGCTAAAATTGAGTTAAAGATGAACAAAAATTAAAAACAAGCGTAATGTGCAAAAGACAGAAACTTTATAAGTTAATTATTGGAGATTGAAAAGGAGATTACATGCACAAAGGATAGGTGCAAATTAATTTTAAAGCCATTTTTCTGAAAAAGTCGAAAAAGTGGACATAGCCACTGCTATCATGATAGCGTCGAAATAAGCACAGAAGTCGATAAATAATAGTGATTAAGAATAATTTTTATGTGTGAGTACCTACACTTAGAAAAACATTTACGCGCAGGCACTTTTTCAATAGATGGGGTACGTATGTACTTGAAAAAATTGGAATAAAACGAATAAGTACAACATAAGTGAAAGATTTGTGGAACAACTGGAAAATGATCAGGGCTTTGAAATTTCCGTGCCGTCGATAACGCCACTTGCTCGGAACTTTTAAAATAAGAACAATTTATAATTTTTTATCAGTTCAGATTTTTTGTCTAATTTTCACCCATTTCGTTTTGACTGTCCGTCTTAACAAGTAAAATTGAGCAAGCGAAGTTGGCCTTCAGAAGGTAGTGCGGCTGCAGTTCGAGAACGTGGGTTAGTTAAACCTAAGGTTAACGGGAATTCTCGAATTAACTAACCTGGGGTTAAATTTAATCCGTATGACACAAAGTGTGCTGAACTCGGGTAAGCTAACACAAGCTTAAGAAAGATGACCTGACTTTTTATGTTTTGCCATTCCCGAACATAAGTCTGTTACGAAATTCTTAAGACTTTTTCACAGTATGGTGATTTGAAAGTATTAATGATTTAGCCAATCGAGCAAAGAGCAGCTTCTTAGTACCCGCCTCTCGCATCAGCTATTTCGCTATAGTCTGTTTCACATAAGTTTGGGCATAAATTTTACAATCTCTTCGAAAGTTAGCCGACGGATTACGATGATTATATATCAAATCAATGCTATAATCGCAATTTGTCGGCTTATTGTCGGATGTATTTTTAAAATTTATGCCCAAACTTGTGTGAAACAGACTATAATTGTGCGATGAGCTATGTACCAATCTTTATTTCGCCGCCGCTTCCCCACGCGGTCTATCGGTATTACCACCATAGATGGGCGGCATCAATGTTCTTGGGGGAGGGGGGGCCCTAAAAATGGTGGTATGGCGAAAAACACTATTTTTCAACGTTTCTCATCGAGCACTATCCATTGGTATAAAAAAATTGCTGAAAAAAACAAAAAAAAACATTGAAAAATTGAATTCTGGGGGGCTATTTTGGTTTCTGGGGGTGTTTTAATTTATGGGGGTGCATACCCCCAAACCCCCCACGCCCAGGTATGATTACCAGTTACCACTCACTCTACAGCGAGAAATACGGAGTCCGACTCCGCGCGTGTATGTGTATTTTTCGAGCGCGAAGCTTGCTGTTGCGGTCTCACTTATGCTAAGAGCCAAATTGACCCAGAGTGCCAAAGCACAAAGTTTAGATTCAAATAACGTGAAATAGATGATAGCCAACCGGATGAATGCCCTTACGCTGATTGGCTAAATTTTTACTACTTTTGAATCAGCTTACTGTAAAAAAGTCTCAAGAATTTTGAAACAGACCATAGGTACATACGTACTACATAGGCAAGGCTAATACACGTTTGAATTGCAAAATCCCACGCTACATACATACTGTTAACCACTCAACAATCATGTCGTGTATACATATATGCAGTAAGTGTAAATCTTGCATCAAAGATTGCTTGATAATCAGTCAGAAAGAATAAATATAAATGGGAAACATTTGAAAAAAATGTCCCTCAATCCGGATCAGTCTTTAAACGATGTGACCACCTTTATAATATGTTTGAAATGATTCGAGCGTTTAAAATCGTCATGATCTATAGCTTAGGGCACTGATATTTTCTCCTCGTCTTTATTTGAAACTGCACTGATTAATGTTCTCAACTCATCAGAATTAAAGGATGTATGGCTAGTAATGCAATAAAATAGACAGCCCAAGATTTAAGCCTGCTAGGAGAGTAGAATCAAAAATATCGGGTTAAATCGACCGTTTTTAACCCTGTCCTTAGTTTTTTGTCATATTTCACTCCACTTTAACCTAAGGTTACCTTTAACTCACGTTCTGTCATTAAAGCCTTAGCCCGATTAACAAAGGATCGGAAAAGTTACAAATTTAATGAAAAATGTTGTACTAAATTTTAACTAAGTCAGGCTATAGCAGTCGATATCATCAAATTTTCATTCCATTGTCGCAGAACATGTAATTCGATTTAATTGTAAAGATCAACTAAGTCTTGGATGACCCTAGTACAAAGCCTAGATTTTTCAAATTTAATTCGTCGATATCAAAGTGTCCATACGTATGAACGCCTAAGTTGCATTTTCAATTAAAACTTAGTATTATTAATTTAAAAACGAGCGTTTCTTTATTTATTTGCATACGAGTATTAATATCGTAGAATCCGACGATCGAATAATTTAATTATAATATTAATAATTATCATAATTATGATGGCTTATAACTTACTGGGGCCGGTTGCAATACTCGAGCTTAAGCTCGAGCTCGTGACCATCTCGACCTTTTTTTACCAACCTCGCGCTCATCGGTTGCAATACCTCGAAGGTAAGCTCGAGCTTAAGCTCGAGCTCAGTTGAGCGCGACGTCGAATTAAAGCTCGAGATTAAGCGCGAGCATCTAAGCTCGAGCTTAAGTCCGAGCTCGAGCTTAAGCTCGAGCGGGTTGCAATATTATTTTCATTCCGTAATTGAGCTCGACGTCGCGATCAGCGTTGTGTTAAAGTTAAACCTGCTACTCATCAGGCTTAAGCTCGAACTCGTTGTGTATTTGCCGATTCTGAGGGTATTTAGATCGGCAAATGTTTGTCACAACGATCATCGTAATCATTTCAAATAGTGTTTAAAATTATTGAATTAATCCTCAAGAAATTTCAGTATTATACGAGTATACATAAAATTGTAAAAAATTCCATGAAAATAATAAACAAAAAGGAAATTGAATTTTAAGTAAATGCAGTTCATTACTTTAGAATTAATTTAGCAATTCTTAAAAAAATTGAATGCAGAACGTTATGACATGAAAAAAACTTAAAATAAAAATTAAAATTAGTAAAAAATTAAAATTAATTTAAAAAATGAATTTAATAAAAAAATAAAATTTAAAATTGAAATCAAAATTGGATAGATTCAATTAAATTATGACCGACATCATAAAATGTTAAGCTTTTATATAAACATTTGTACTCGAACATGATACGTGCATGCGCATATGCACATTACATAATTTACATTTAAATTCTGTTTCACACAAATTTGGGCTTAAATTTTAAAATCTATTTCCGACAACTAGCTGACAGATTGCAATTATAGCATTGATTAGATATATAATTATCGTAATCCGTCGGCTTAAATTCGAAAAAATTCTTAAAATTTATGCCCAAACTTATGTGAAACAGACTATAGGTACACGTTGCACATACACATGCGACGTCACATATAAATGTAGTTACATATTGCACTATACTTCATAGGTCGCCTAATTAATGTGTAAGCTTAAGCTCAAGCTTAGGTTCGAGCTCAAACGAGCTCGAGCTTAAGCTCGAGGCTCGAGCTCAGTTGATCGCTAGGTCGAGAAAAATATTGCAACCGGTTACTAGTTCGCGATCAGCTGAGCTAGACATGTCGGACTTAAGCTCGAGCTCGAGCTTAAGCCTGAGCGCGAAGTATTGCAACCGGCCCCTGGTTATTAGTCGATCGTCGGATTCTACCGTAATTTCTTGTCTGAGTTTTCCTATTTTTAGCTCGCATCGTAATTTTTTTCGGCTAAAATTTGACTTTTTTGCTACAATATTTTCGTCAAATGAAGCGGATGAGCACTAGCGTCAACACTTCTCCTTTTACACTATGAGGTAATGCTTTGAAGTTTTCGAGCTAGACTATACATGCACGAGTCTTCACACTACCGTTTATAAATCTATATTAATCCAAATCGTCTTCATTATTGAACGATGGATATTCGATGTTTTCAGGTAACTGCGGTCTGATTTCGTTCTCGTAAGCGGGTTTATCCAGATGTACATATATGCAAATTTTTCATCTTTTTTTTAAATTAAAATTAAACTGCTTCTTGAGGTTCAAGAGCGCGAGCTTTTGAGCTTTTGTTGCCCAAAAATCTTCGAATCCCTCAACAAAAGTGAAATAAACAGGCATGTAAAATTGGCGAAACGCCAAAAATTCCTTTATGAGGGGTTTGCCGGGTTTTTGGGGGTCTAAAACCCCCTCACGCCCATGTGTGATGAAGACAGTAATAAATGGCACATTTCATGCTCTTTTGCTTATCGACCATTGAGTGTAAAGAAATGTAAAAATCAAGATTTTAAAAATTATATCATGGCTAGTGGTTTATTTTAATCGATAGATAATAAAAAAACTCGATGTTGATAACGAGTTAGCAAAGAGTGTGTAACGTGTAAACCGAAAAATCAAATAATTTGCGGAGGGCTAATTTTTTTAAAATGTTGCCCCTTACTTGTAAATTATGAAACTTGTTGCTATCATAAAAAACCACATTTTTGAATTAGTCTGAAATATTTGAATCACCCGAAATTCAGGACACGGCTGTCACTCGCCCCGAACTTTCCGTGTTGCAAATTCATTCCAAGCAGTACTCAATTTAGGAACCATTTATCCAACTAGGTACCTACTTATAATCCTCTTTTCAAAATTCGTATGCCAGGGAAAAAACGCTACAGGCCCGAAAGACTGAGCTTTAGGGGAGTTAAGTCCAACCTGTAGAAATAAACAAGGGCGTAGGTACCCAATCTCGTCCTAAGAGCGAAATCGCCCCAGACTCGCGATATTCCTCGCCCACTCATATAAGCTACATTATGTCCAGCGTTTTATTATCTTCATACTGGTACCGCGGGTATCCCCCTTACTTGGCAAGGGAGCCCTACTTTGGAAATCCAAGGACCCGCAGCTAGGCGAAGGTAATAATACATTTTCAACTCTTCTCGCAGATTATCGTTTGCATAAGTATGCTAGCAAGTACGCTGAAGTGTCTGAATACCACACAGGCGCGTAGCTGGCCGTCCTATTTTGGGGGACTAAGCTCAAAAGGGCCAAAAATAGCACAAAATAACGTGTAAAAAGTACTATTTTTCTGATTTTTCTGAATTTCGGGAGGTCCGGACCCCCGTTCCCCCATAGCTACGTGCCCGATACCACATGCGATGTGTAGACCCTGCTAGGTCACACAACGTGCGTGTAGCCGAATGCAAGCAGACAGTTAGCATCGTATGATTTTTGTAGTTGCAAGTTAAAGTATGCTGACTTCATATGGGGATTTGTCAATGAAGAAACTTGATAAAAATGGACGATTTAAAGGCATAGTCTATTTAAAGACTATTTTTCGAGTACTAAAAAGTACGCTTTGTTCATCATATAAATAACTCTTTTGAACGGGTTAGGTTAACCCCTCTTTTAGTAATGGGGTCAGAGTTAATTATAATCCTACTAATTTTTTGGAATGGAGTGAACCCAAAGTCTAACTCTGCTACATTTTACTAACTTAGCCAACGCTACCACTACTCTGTACTTAGGGCGTCCACATGGCCAAAAGCATTCATCACAGTGTCCTGCATATTTAGCTTTCAAACTGGAAACGCGGGCTTCCGGAATTATTTGGCAAGGAAGCCATACTTTGGGAATGAGCCCGCAACTCAAAGCCAGGTGAAGGCTGTTAATTATTTTCAAATACACTTGCACAGCATGGAAAATTCCTTATTCTGCAACACTTACTCGACCGTCTTTCCTGTTCCAATAAGACGTCAGTAAAGACGATATTACGCCCTATGACCTCTAGATGGGCAGCAGCCGAATTCTGAGGGGGAATGGGATCCGATGAAGCAAAACCACTAAAAATAGCACCAAAACTTGAATTCTGGGGGTCTATCGATTTTTGAGGAGTCCCACAGATTCTGGGAACCCCAGACCTCTTCCCCGCCCATGTATGCCTGTGACCTTTGGTTATGATTTTACTTTTCTCAAAAAGTATAAAATAGTATATATCGGTTATAATAACTCGTGTAAATACGAAATTTGTGTTTAAAAAAGACGACAGAATAATAAATCGATTCTCTTTTTCAGATCAATCGACTACCATCTCAGGGAGCCATGGGAGCCATAGGATCCATGGGAGCCATGGGAGCCATAGGATCCATGGGAGCCATGCGAGCCATGCGAGTCATAGGATCCATGGGAGCCATGGGAGCCATAGGATCCATGGGAGCCATCGGATCCATTCCATCCATACCAACAACATTCTCCATGGCGGCTCTCGCTCCTCGCTTCATTGCCATGTTTTCAACTTCTCCGATGTCGACCGCTTCGCCTGACAAACAGAGAAAATAAGAATTCAAAGAATAAGAAAAAATAAGAAAAAATGCAAAAAAAATAAAAGAAAAATAAGAAATAAAATAAGAACATACGCGAACGATGTTTCGCAAATTTGTGAGCAGGCACAGAATTGGTCTTCTGAATAAGAGGCACGAAAATTTCGAAATCAGGTGTCTCGACAACGAAAAGGAAATAGGCAAGACTAATGGTACTTCTTAGCGTTTCTTAGACAGCTCTCTCAAGAAAAATTTTGAAAAATAAAAAATTCCGCTTCATTTTAGTGGTATGTTCACAAAAGATATGTTGCTCAGAATATTCGCATGAGTCATTTCTTAATATTCAATTCAAGCTGGATTCGGATGAAAATTTTTTAGCTTGTTCTATTCAGAATCGGATGCATCGCAAAAAACAATACAGAAAGAAAATGAAGACACAATTCTGCGTAAAAAGCCAGAAAATTTTGACATTCACTATTTTCCTACACAGATTTGGACTGTTTGGAAGACAAAAAGCAATAAAACTGGCCGAATGTTTACAGCTTTAGCTCAAAAGTGTGCTGGAATCTAATTTTCAATGTTTACTTTGGAGGAACCTTGATAAAAATACTCGTACATCCACAATTTGAGGTAGTTTGCTTGTTCAATTTTACTTCCACAATTTGTTAATCAATTTTCGAATAGGTGTACCTAGTACAAAAATTGTGAACGTGTATGTACATGTACGTATGTATATCTGCGTAATATGACAAGTTGACAGATTTTTTAAATTTTGACTCAGAATTGCATCGTAGATAAGTTGCATATACCTACTCATATATCATAGGTAGCGCGCTAGCGGCAGCAACTATCTTAGGTAGCGCGTTAGCGCGTACCTATAATATACTTGGGTACCCCCAACACCTGTGCACCCCCTACAGCTATAACGGGACACTTCTGGAAGGTGCGGTTTTTTTTAAAAGAAAGATAATAAAAAAATTTGCTGCTCGTGCTTTTTTGTTTTTTCTTGAAACTCAAAATTGACTGTGTAAAGAAGGTGTAAAGTTTTTGTGTAACGTTATAACATAGGACATATTTTGGGACCTTTTTACTGCGGCATGTGGACAACTGAGTATTGATGACTCGAAGGATTGAACAGGATAGGATAATAGAGGGATGAATTCTACAGATGGCCTTTTTTTGTTTTTTGAAATTCGCATTAGTTATCGAATGGCAGTGTAAAGAGTGCGAAAATCTGGGGGTGAAAAAGCACTTTTTGGTCGAGTTTTCAACCTGCGTATGTCCGATACTAACTCCGGTTATGAGTTTTTTAAAATGTTTTCTGACAGAAATGTAGAGCGGATCAAGGGCTACATCCTGCATATAAGCAAAGTCTTCTATGCTCTATGGTGAGTTAGATCCTGGGGTTTAAAGTTTACACTCTAGTGGATGGTGTAAAAAAACGGATTTTAACTAAGATTTCTCTGCCAAATTTTTCCGCTCATGAGTCAGTGTAAATCGAAGACAGCATTAATAAAGTGCCTCTCAGGGGCTAAACAACGCAGCAAACCGCATTTAAAAAAAACGCAATATTGAGTTATTTATGGGGGTGTAAAGTTCGAAATCAGAGGTAAAAATGGGCGAAAAAACACGTTTTTTCCGAAGTTTGATTGATAAATCATACCAAATAATTTTTACAACAGAATTTTGGCACACAGGAATGTACTAAGATTTAAAAGCTACAAATTGTACCAAACCGAATTTCTTTAAACTCAATGGGGAGTTCGGTACGGAATTTTAAAGTTTACATTGTTCTAAATGATGGAAAATACGTTTTTGTTGCGTTTTTTGTTCGCCACTTTCTCCGTCCAGAAGTCGGGATAAGTCTGATAGAATAAAAATAAAGTGCTTTATATCGGGTGCATGTCAAAGCTAATTGTCTATACATTAATATTTAGCGAGTGTAAAGTCAAAAATTTGGAGTTTAAAATGCGTTTCTGTCTTGTTTTTTCTGCCTGCTTCTCCGGTTACGAGTCAGGGACACGTTTATCAAGTCTAGAAATGGACCAGGAACTAAATTTGATATGCCAGTCTGGCGCATATGTTTACACTCTACGGTGTTGTAAAGTAGTTTACACCAATTGTTAGTTTGCCCATAGAACATTATGTAGACTTAATTTTTTCATAAATATTAATCGTAATATCGAACAATATCAAAATTACGAATCTGACTAAAA
Organism: Mermis nigrescens; assembly: GCA_036768485.1. NCBI lineage: Eukaryota > Metazoa > Nematoda > Enoplea > Mermithida > Mermithidae > Mermis > Mermis nigrescens. Next base: position 32,064 of record JAVLUZ010000373.1, on the reverse strand, counting down.
TCTTCTTTACACTAGGTGTTTACATGAAGTTTACACTACATATGTATTTATCTTCGTTTTTGAGCATTCCAGAAACCTAATTTTTTCCTGGAGTCTAGAAGTTTTCAAAGGATCAAATGTGAGACGTCAACAGTGATGTAAAGTAGTTTACACTCATTGTTTATATGTCCTCAGACCATAGTAGAGACATAATTTTTTCATGAATGTTGATCATAATATCCGAGTAATTTTTTACACTGCATGTTAGCCTTTGTTCTAGAGCATTGCAAAAACCGAAATTTTTTCCTGAGATATAAAAATTTACAGGGAATGAAATATATACGTCAGTTGGGCGCGCTTGCTTACACTCAGCAGTATTGCAAAGTGGTTTAAACCTAATGTTTATTGTCTTTAAATCATTATGGAGACTCATTTTTCCATAAATGTTGAAAGAAATATCGGAGCAATATCAAAATTACGAATCCGACTGAAATATTCTTTACGCTATGTGTTTGTGTAAAGTTTACATTACGTGTTAACCTTAATTCGATAGACTTGCAGAGACTTTGCAACTGAAGTCAAGAAATTTTCAAGGATTCATATGTGAGACATCAATTAAGTGAGTTTGTTTACCCTCAAAAGTAATCTAAAGTGATTTAAAAATTATGTTCAAGTGTCCTTAGATCATTGAAGAGATGTAATTTTGTCTTAAATGGGTTGCATTAAAGTTAAATCCTTCTTAGCCGTGTTTATAATATGTTTCACAAAATCTTGTACATGGAGGTCTATCGTTTAATTGATGTAAATTGCCTGCAAAAGTGGTTTAAAATGAACCAGCAACCACACTACTGTGCACAGAAGTCGACAAAGATATGCAGCTTTATTGTAATCATGTACATTAATAAGCCGTAAACTGTTAGTATTCTCTACACCTAGTAGTTGTGTAAAGTTTGCACTATTCATTTGTTGTTAATATGTAGTCTATACTACAAATTTATTTTACTACCAAATCAAAGCGTTAGTGTTCCTTACATTTGATATTTGCGTGAAGTTTTTGAATTTTTGCCGAAAAACTTTGCCTTCTAATTTACCAACATCCCGCCTTTTCCATTTTCTTAAAGTTTAAAATCTTTTATAATTCTCTTAATAATTTAATGGTACGTTTTAACTTTAAGTTTCTCTTGGTTTACAACTCTCGCTTAGCAAGCTCATTTTTCAAAACTTTTTCATAGTGATCAGATTAGTCGCGTTTAGTTTGGAATTGGTGGACGGTCGTTATTTTATTACTCGGCTTAAATAAACCAAGTGACTATCTTTTGATTATTTTCTTTATCGCAAATTCAAACACCCAATTTTCAATTTGAAAATTGATCCAATTTTCAATTTGAAAATTGAAAATTGGGTGTTTTCAATTTCAAAAGTCACAACACATTGTGCTTGTGTATTGATTGAGTGAGGATTTGCAATGTGAATTCGTTGGTTAAATATTTGTGCTTGATTATAAGTGAACTGCACATTAAGAAGAAATAACTTAATGGAGTTTTAATTTGAAAATGGATGGTGTCAATAAGGTTGTCTTGTTTAAAAAGGATAATGCTGATGTTAAGAACAATATTGTTTTCCGCGTTCTTGGACTGTTGTCATTATTGTGGCATGTTACTGATTGTGTTTACTGACTGATGTACTGAAATCACGCTAATTAAAAGTAGTGTACTAGCAAAGAAAAATGCTCCGATGGAACAAAAAAGATGAATATACTTGGAATTGTGGATTATTATGGATGTAAAAGGAGGGGACTAGGAAAAATCTACCTAAAGTCGGAAAATCTGCTAAAAATCACACTTTCTCTAAGCAACGCAAAAAATCGATGTATATTCTGCGGCCTCTAAAAAAAGTGTCCTTTTTAAATAATGTTCGAAGTTTCAGATAAGAGTGTATAAACGAAATCTATCAAGGTTACTTTTTTAAATTGCTGGCACCTGATTCATAGAAAACTAAGAGGTATTGGATTTAAAGTTGTTTTATTTTGTTATGAGCATTATAGCAAGCAAAGCAGGAGCCGATTGATTAGTGCACACAATCGTTTCGGGCATGCTAGTGTATCTACATTTAGTCTGTTTCAAGTCAACTTACGCGTTTCCTACTGTTTTAAACCAACCATGTCTTCAATTGTCTTCGATGTTTGCTATTTCATTCAATTGGCTTGGAAGACTGTTAGTTTACTTAATATCATTTCCCATAGCTACTGCATAGCTAACGTGCTGCTGTTTCAATCATTGTTATGGTTGAATATTTATTTTAATCTGTTGGCCGCAGAATATACATCGATTTTTTGCGTTGCTTAGAGAAAGTGTGATTTTTAGCAGATTTTCCGACTTTAGGTAGATTTTTCCTAGTCCCCTCCTTTTACATCCATAATAATCCACAATTCCAAGTATATTCATCTTTTTTGTTCCATCGGAGCATTTTTCTTTGCTAGTCTATAATATACTTGGATAACCTAAATATACGTCTACCCTCCTTACAGCTATAATAGGACACATCTGGGAGGGGCAGTTTTTTAAAAAAAGATGTTAAAAAATTCGCTACCGGTGTTTTTTTGTTTTTCTTTACACACAATACTCAGCTTGTAATGAGCGTGTAAAGTTTTGGCGTATACATACATGAATGTGTAAGCAAGCAGACATGCAGGCTGGGAGTATGCTGTGTAGGGAAGGCGAAATGAAAATATAAATAGCACAGACCTGTATAAAATAAATATAAGTAATCACAAATAATCATAAATAAGGCAAAACAAAGACCAACGAAATTATGAAGATCGAAAATAGTCTAAATGTGCTTGAAAATGTTCATAAACTTTGAATAACGTAGTTTTTGCGCAATTTTAGCATTTATACGAGTTATTGAGACCATTTTGGCTGTAATCTCTGTTTGACTACACAGTCCCGACCACACCTGGGCGTGGGGAAGGGGGGTTTGGGGGGTATGCACCCCCCAGACACCAAAATACCCCCCCCAGAAATCAAAATACCCCCCAGAATTCAATTTTTGAAAATTTTTTTCGTTTTTTTGCAATTTTTTGATGCCAATGGATAGTGCTTGATGAGAAACGTCGAAAAATGGTGTTTTTATCGCCATACCACCATTTTTAAGGCCATTTTTCGACCTTCAAAAAAATCTTGCACCCCCCCCCCAGAATTTTCTTGCTGCCCACGTATGGTCCCGACCATGTTGTGCATCTACATCTGATAAATTTGTAGTCCTACTAAATTTCAATTTTCTGTTTTCTGCACCATTTAGCTTCAAAGTCTACTGATCAGAGCAACTCATGCTTGCCAAGAGATCTTTTACGCCTCCTATACTGAATCTAAGGATATGTATGAAAATAGTGAAAATGGCATCCTTTCATACATATGTTTGTAAGTTGGTTGACTCACATTTTGCAAATTGAATGGCAAAAGCAACGGAAAATATTAGGAATATAACCAATAGCTTGGAATTCATCTTGTCACTGTGTTTGTACGAAAAGGCAACGGGATTTATGATAGCTCAATGTAACGAATACGATCAAGGCTCTACTGTTACGCCCTTTTATCTTGCCCATTATAAAGCAGTTTGAATCGAAAAACATTGATCAGCTGCAGGAAAAATAAATATTCGGCCGTGTTATTCATACATGAAATGACAAATAATTTTTTGTCTGCAGAGATTGCAAAATAGAAAATTTCAATTGAATACAAAGGCATGATAATCACAGAATTAAAAAAGAATAGGTACCACGAGACTTCCTTGAGATGAAAGTAAACAAGACATTTAAGAAGCTACATAATGCTCATCTGTTATTTTCAGAACCCGATTCCGATATTTTCTTGCAAATTTTTGAGATTTTCGTTTATAGGTGTAAAAAACCAAATTGCTTATATTACATCAGAGTGGTAAAATTGTTTCCAACTCTAAATTTTTACATTAGGTATGAAATAAAAAATCAAAATAATAATGTAATGGGATGGTTTTTATTAATTCTTATCAGTGAAAGAAAAATAATTATCGTCTGTTAAAGTGAAACACGATATTTTTTAAATGATGTGCGCACGCTAGTAGTATAACAAGACACGCGGTGGCAATTCGGCGTGGACTCATGATGGAGATGTTCGGTAGGACCATAGATGCACAGCATGACCGATCTGGGGGAGGGTCAGCAGATCTGGGGATGGTCAAAAATTAAGCTTTCTTCGATCAGTGTAACCTGAAAAACTGGCATATATGCTAAAATAGCGTTAAATCTATGTTATTTCGCAGTTTGTGTTCAATTTCGAACATTTTTGAAGAAAATTTTCAATTTCACACCATTTTTGGCCCTCATTTTGTCTTATTATCCCTATAAAATATCCATTTTTCCATTTTGGGGATCAAAACCTCAAGCTACCCGCATATACTTGTCTGGTCGGGACGTGGTGACAATGTTAGAAGCAAAAAAGTGCCGAAAAATTCATTTCTTGTTTCTTTTTGAATTGAGTTCTATCCATAAGCCTTGAAAAATTTCGAAACGATAACAATTGAACAAATAACCGAAATCTACTTTTCCTTGTAGAAGTCCATCTGACAGAAAGCTGAAGTACATAGCTTTCTCACGAGACTTCGTTATTCAATGTAAACAAATTTACAAAGGTAGATACCGAACGAAAAAGTGACGGCGAAATAGCACGAGATTTGTTCATAGAATAATTTTTAATTTTTAAAATGCTAGAATTTTGCGATTTTTTAGCACTTCAGGCGAATACAAACTTGTAACAAATACAGTCAGGTGCAGACATGCACTGGGAGAGTTGGGGGGTCCAGGCCTTTAGAATAATGTAAAAATGGGAAATTTTCTGTGAAAAACGACACAAAATAACCGCCAAAAATCAACGAAAATCGAAAATTTTGTTCATAACTGCTCGAAATTGAATAGCAACCGTGGATTGATGTAGTTTTCATGCTTTATATAGGTCTTCAGGTCATTTTGACCCCACAAATGCTCACTAGCTAGTCTTCTAACCAGTGGACTCGATAGGCCGGCCGTGTTTATTTATATCGAAATCGTATGTCTGTTCTGCCATTAGCCTGTTAAAGCCCATTATCCCATGCGACGGGAATTGAAAAAGACCAGAATATATATATCGTCCTTTTTGGCTAATGGTCTGATGAGCGCATGCATTAGCATATTCCCGTTCTCTATGTCCAGGCAGGGCTGCCATTTGCCAAGTGCTCATGTAAAAAAACCCCATTTTTTACCTTGAACTGCCTATTATAACTCCCAACCAATGGTTTAGCACAGGCGCTAAAAAACCCCCCAAAATGGGGGAAGCATCCAAGTTGGCAACCCTGTACCCAGGCTGCCTGCACTATCTCATGGTGCCGAAAAATGAGATGAAACCTAATACGCCCTTTTTCAAATTATAGCTGAAGGGCATTGACTTTTATCATTCTCCCATTTTTTTCGATCCACCCTTCCATTAAAGAAATCCGTGCAAAGTTCACTGGCCACCAATTCATCAATTTTTCATTCGTATCCATCGGAGCACTCAGTTTGCTTATGAAAAAGAAGCTGAGATAAATTTTATGAACTGGCTTATCAGTGCAATATTGGAAATGGAAATAAATCGTCGCTACCGTGTCAGTAGTGGCTATATCAATTTTTGGCTAAAATTGAGTTAAAGATGAACAAAAATTAAAAACAAACCTAATGTGCAAAAGACAAACTTTATAGTTAAGGATTAAGCTATATTATTTTCGTCAATAAAAGCGGATGAGTGCTAGTGTCAAAAATTCTCCTTTTATTTTAACAATGAGATAATGCTTCGAAGTTCTTCGACCCGAAAATACATGCACGAGTCTCACGCTACTGTGTTTAAATCTGAATAATTCATATCATTCTTCGTCAATGAACGATGAATATTTGATGTTTTCATGAAATTGCGGTCCAATTTCGTCCTAGTGAGCGGGTTTATTTAATTTTACATTGATTTTTTGCAACAAAATTGATCTGCTCTTTGAGGTTTGAGAGCACGGGCCTTTAAAGTACAATCATCTAGAAATTTTCGAAACCCTTAACAAAATTAAAATAAACAGGCGGTGTGAAACTGGCAAAAGGCCAAAAATTCCTTCATAAGGGGTCTGCCCGGATTTCCGGTGGTCTAAAGCCCCCTTATACGCCCACGTGTTGTGATAAAGACAGTAATAAAGGTCTTATTTCATGCTCGTTGGCTTATTGACCGTTGAGTGTAAAGAAATGTAAAACTTCAAGATTTAAAAAAATTATATCATGGAACCATATTTAAAAAATGTGGTTTTTCGCAATAGAATTTTTTCTGGTGTAAAGAGTAAACGCTAATTTTTAGCACAGAGATAAAAAATATAAAAAAGAGATGTAGATTGCATTTTATAACAATTTCTTCTCAAAAACCGCACCTTTCAGCCACAAGTCATTATCCCTGTAAAGGAAAGATGTGTTGGGGTACCTAGAGTCTGTTTCAATTAACTTTGGAGTTTTCTCTTCAATTTAAACCGCATGAATGAGGCTACAAAAGTGGTTTAAGATCTTGATGCAGTAAAGCGGATTAAGAGTAGCACAAGTTTCCCTGTAACTCGGTTTACTGTAGAATATTACAACTATTTTGTAAATACTTTTGTACGCATTTCAAATTTTTTTAAAAACCTCAAAGCTAAATGAAACAGACTATAGGGTCGCACAGCACGTTGTAAATAATTTCCGCCGGTTTACTCTAAAATAGCGTATTTGAACATGCGTATATACACTGTACATACATACAAATAGTTGAGTTCTGTTTCCTAAATAAGCATCGGGAAAGTAGTATGGAGGGGGTGTCGCGCGCGCATTTCGGAGGTACCGCTATGTTATAACGTGGGGACAGTCCGTCTATCTTTTGTACTCGGGGTACAACTTTTTAACCAGCTTGTTGGGCGCTGAAACATTATAATAAGCAGACTCAATTAGGTCACTGAGTGAAGCAATCGTAATATCGCGCATTGGCTAAGCAGCTTGTGACGCAGCATTGGCGAAGCACTTTTTTTGCAGCTGGTAATATCGCACATTGGCAGCCTGACTAATAATAAGCGCATTGGCAAAGCATTTTTTGCAACTGGCGGCTCTCTTTGATGGCCGCGCAGTCTGTTTGGAATTTATAATAAGCGCACTTGCGAAAACTTTTTATGATACAAATTTATCGGCGCATTTTGTTGACTAGCGAAGCAATTTTTTCACAATAGGATTAAAAGAGTAGTTAGCCTTGTGAGCCTGGGAGGGCAACGTTATAACATAGCCCATGTTATAAGATAGGCAGCTCTTGAATAAAGCATAGGCAGTATGGCCAAAAGATCACAACGAGGTACCTGTGTTGATAGGACCAGCATTAGTGTGAGAATGACCTGAGGGGGAACACGTCAAGCGTGTATGGGGGGTGGGCCCTCCTGCAATTTAGCAATGGTTTTGCCTGAAAGCTGGATCTGAAAGTCTATAAATAAGGATTCTTTCAACTGAAATATAGTTTCTGACAAACGTCAAAGTATTACTATGACCTACATTGCCAAATCTCGTGTTACTGGTCTCAGTGGGGCTTCTAAGGAGCCTCTATCGGCAGATGCCAGTAATCTTTTTGGTGCCGATTTAAACCGATCGCAGCTTCCGAAGCGCAAGCTGCACCAATGTACTGTATGTGATAAATTCTTTACACGTCAAAGCAGGTTAGCAGGGCATGAGAATTCTTCGCATTTAGGATCTAGGTATAAATGTCCTTCATGTGCCACTCTTTTCCGATTATGAAGGAAATTAGTTACTCATTTTGAGGTGAAACATGTAGTACCAAAATGTATGTATTGTGAGCAATCATTCAATTCAAAAAAGGAATTATTTTCGGACACTCACATGAAAAGATGCCTAAAAGTACGTGCTAATCCTGTCATTGACTAATTGAAAAAATTGAAACTACTGAAATTATTCCTGAGGACAAAATGATTGCTGAAGATTTGTCCGCCTACCCTGAAGAAATTAGGGATGAAGTTGGGAGATATTGGCGTCTTATCCGAACGACTAAAACTGTGAATGATGTGTTGGATCATGCATATAACTATAGATGGGGAAATGTAAATTACCTGGAAATGTTGAGCGATATTTTCCAAAATGAAAAGGAAGCTTTCCGAGTAGATGCAGCACTTGGGTGTTTCCTCAAAAATCGTGAAACTGGTGCAGTAAATTATTGGTACGCATGTCAGAATAATTTTACTCTATTAGGAAAACAGGTTCTTATAACTAATGGTAATGATGTAAAAAATGTGGCTGAAAAATTGCACGAAATTGATATTGAAGAAAAATTTACTCGCCCTGACACTAAATGGGGACTACTGGCAATAACCAATGTTGAATTTTTCGTGACACCACAGAAAGATTTTATAAGTGATTGCACAGATGTAGAACTCCCACTAGAAGTAACAAATCAGTGACATACTTTGCATATGACTCAAGATAATAATCGTCATAAATTTAATGATAATTTATGCTATTTCCGCTGTTTAGCACAGTGTCTTGTAGGGAACTTCGAGCCTGATATTGTTTTTCAACTTTTTGTCAAATACTGCCAAAAGAAAAATATTCAAGTAAATGTTGAGACTTTTATTGGCGTCCCATACACAGATTTAGAAATGATCGAAAAATTGTTTCAGGTAGATATTCAGTATTTTCACACGGATGAGGTAGCTGTCTGTTGGAAGAATGTAGTAAGAAAATATGAAAAACTATTAAATCTTGACATTTCTTACACAATCTCCAAGCAGGCTCACTATAGTTACATTATTAATCTTGATCAGTATGCTAAACGATACATGTGCCTCATGTGCAGGCGGTTATTTAGAAAAGCAGAAAAATTGAGTGATCATGCAAAACATCATTGCAGGCATGGCAAAACAAAACATAAGTTTCCTGGTGAAGTATATCAGCTGAAGAAAACGATTTTTGAGGAATTGCAGGAATATGAAATACAGGCAGTGATCGGACCGAGGGTACTTTTTGGACCCTCGGCCTCGGCCGAGGCCGAGGCGACTTAAAATCCTTGCCTCGGCCGAGGCCGAGGCCGAGGGTAATGCCGAGGGTCAAGCTTATATACCTATACCCATAAATAGTACTCTTAGAATATTTTGTATGTACATGAGCTAGAGAATAATCGTAATATTTAACACTTCATCGAACTAAAACAAATGTTTATTGGTGTTGGCCAGAAATTTTATTTCAATCTGATGAAGCAGATAATTCATCATCAAAATCTAGATCATCTGAATCAAAGTTAGCCTCATCTATTTCGCCTTGTTGTGCTATCGCGTTATCGTCGTCGTCAGCCTTTATCAGATTCTTTAAAGTCACACTATTATAACCAACTGCTTTGAGATTGTGCTTTACAAAAAAGAGTCTTTGAACGTTTTATGGTAGCAGACGAATGCGAGAATTACTGTATTTTCTGATCCATCCAGTAGCGGGAGGGGCGGTATACAAACTTTTCCAAAAAAGTCAAAAACAGGTCCAAAATTTTGCCCTCAACGCGCGAAAGCATTTTTCGGTGTTTTACATTGTATACTTTTACATAAAATCACTTTTGAAGTCATATTTTTCTTAAAAATTTAATAATTTTCGACAATTTTGTGCAAAAAAATCATTAAATTTCTAAGACTTTAACAAAAATCTGGCGCGAAGCGCCGAGAAATTTGCAAAATTAAGGCGGATAGACGTCTAGAAGCATGATTTACTGCTTGATTTCCTGTATTTATAGCATTTGATGCAAAACATTGAAATTTTCTTATTGAAAATAGAAGAAAACTATGCAAAAATAGCTGTTTCTGCTGTTAAAATTGTTTTGAAACCTACATGAACAGAAAAGGGCTTCCAGGGCCCGGTTTCACCACAAAGCTACGAGTTAGGAGTTACGGATGACGGTTTCATGAGTATGGGCTACGAGTGCTACAAATTTCCGTTTCACCAAAAGACTGAGATTTACGAGCCACGGGCTACGAGTTACGAGTTCTACGAGTACTTTTCACGAGTGTTTTTTCACGAATAACGGCTGGGCGGTTTCACCAGATATTACGATCGAATGTTACGAGTGGAAAGATTCGTAAATTTTGTAATATTACCACGGATCAAAAAGAGGTCCGTATCACTCGTAAAGAAGTGACAGACTAGTGCGTTTAATAGTTTTCTGGTTTGTTTTTTCTCAATTTGTTACACTTTTGTGCACACACCTAAATAATACATATACTGGCAGCACATGTAAAGGGTAAGAAGATTAGCATTATAAAAATAATATATTTTTCAAAATTGTTTTAGAGAAATCCCATAAAATTCGATTCTTGAGTAGTAATTCGAAATTTTATTTCTTTAGCCCTTGTTAGTAATGTTCGCAGCTTTTTTATGAAAAATATTACAATCACTTAGACATTTTGCATGAATTGCGGAAATCAGACATTTTTGATTGGATTTCTGAAAATTAGAATTTCATCGCACTTCCTTCGGAAAAGAGCCAACTGCATATTTTATGTACGTATTAATGACAACTAAGAATGATTTGTTAAATTTGAAAATTGAAATAATACGCTGTGATATACTTTTAGCTTTGTAACGTCTCTGAATCTGATTTAATTGATTTCGTTTATAAATTATAATAGTAATAATAATAATAATAATAATAATAATAATTATTATTATTATTAATATTATTATTATTATTATTATTATTATTATTAGTATTAGTATAATAATAATAATAATTATTATTATTATTAGTATTAGTAATATTCTTATTATTAGTAGTATTATTATTATTATTATTATTATTATTATTGTTATTATCGTCATTATTATTATTACTAATATTATTATTTTCGTTTTTATTTAAAGTTGTAAATTTTCTGAGATGTTTATTAATTCTTGTTGACTAAATCCCAAACATGTCTTAACACTTTCTATGTTTTTCTATTGAGCGGCATAAAATCTGCAATTAATTACATAATTATGCTGTTTAAAACAGAGACAATGACTTACGAAGAATGTCATACGCAACAGAAAAGATATACATTTTATTACGGGTACTCGTAAAAAGGTCCAAAAAGTACTTGTAAAAAATGAGTTTGTATGAGTCCTATGGAAACCCTGGTGAAACCCTCGTAATACGAACTCTTAACCCGTTGCTCGTTACTCATAACTCGTAGTTGTAATTCATAACTTGTAAAAAGATGGTGAAACCCGATTTTCCCGTAAAACGGAAGTCATGGGACTCTTAGGAGTCGTAAACTTATGGTGAAACCGGGCCAAGGTCGCCAAGAAAGTAAATAAATGTCATTAATAGGTATCATCCGGCGCGCAGCGCCTGAAAAATTTGAGAAATTATGGTCACTGACGACCAAAAATCATTGCAAATTGCATATCCATTCTTTATCTCGCCAAATATTTTGGCCAATAGAGAGCGGCTGCCCCCTTAAATCCGCCTCTGCATGTAGCGACTGTACTTTCCGATCCATGTAGCAAAAAGACGCTTTTGGTTGTACAAATTATCATTGTGAAATTCAACGCGAAGCGCGAAAAGTCTTTCGCGATTATTCTCACATTTTATTTCGAAAGGGGCACTTTCCCCCAATCCCCCTGTATACGAGCCTGAGCTCTACGTAGGCTTAAAATAGGAACTATATGCTATGCAGGAAGGTCGGTAGGATACTTAATCAGTGATTCTGATAAACAAAACCTCTAAAATAAAAATAATTCATGATAATGCGGTGGAAGAATAGAAAAGCTGTGGTGAATGAATGACAGACAAATGTTCAAAAACTCCTTTTTGTAAAGCATAATCTCAAAGACTTTAAAGAATCTGATAAACGATGATGACGACGATGATACGATAGCACAACAAGGCGAAATGGATGAGGCTAAGTTTGATTCAGATAATCTGGATTTTGATGATGAATTATCTGCTTCATCAGATTAAAATCAGAATTCTGGCTAACAACAATAAACATATAAACATTAATTTTAGTTTGATAAAGTGTTGAATATTACGATTATTTTCTCTGCACTGTACTTTCCGATCCATGTAGCGAGCATGAGAAATAAAAGTTAGTCATCATATGAATATCAATTGGCACTTTGCTGTATGTAAATTGGTGTAACTGGGAACGCGCCTAGAACCATAAGAAAAGCCAATAGGTAAGAAACAGCCTGTGTACTGCAGATACATTCTAAGTAGTTAATATTTAACGGATATATTAAACTTATTCAAATTTGATTTTAACCCTCGGCGCCTCAGCACTTTTAAGCTTCGCCCTCGGTGCCGAGGCCGAGGCTCCAAAAAACGCCGAGGCTTGCCAAGGCCGAGGCCAAGGCCGAGGCCGAGGCCGAGGCCTCGGTCCGATCACTGAATACAGGTTGAAAATGAGCAACATTTTTGCAATTTCTTTGCTGTTTACAATTTTGAAGCTCTCCTTGTAAAAAAATGCATAGAAACTTCTGAAAAGTTAAGATTTGTTGCTCAACATCAGCCCATTTCCTGTGCTGTGCATACCAGTGTTCCAGGATTTCAGCCCCAATGTTTTGTAGACAGTAATCCGGATCATTTAGTCAAACGGCTTTTGGAACATCTGGAAAAAATTCAAAAGGCGCAAAGTGTCATTCTTTTGTCAACATTTCAACATGTTTTTGATGCTCTTGATGCAAAAATAAGCACTAGTGTAGCATATATTACGGAGCAAGAAGCCGATGTTAGACGAGAAAAGGATTACTCAATAAATTGATTCGGACTATAACTAGGTTGTATAGATATTGCACTCAACTTACGTGTCTCGGATTCAATTCAGGAAAATATGATGTAAATTTATTAAAACGCAATCCATTCCCTACACTCATTCAACAAGTGCGAACTGATCCTGAAAACAATACATGGCCAAAAGCAATTTTACGAAACGGGTCAACACTTTGCTTATCCACTAGCATTTTTAAGTTTCTCGATGTTAGTACTTATGTTGCACCTGGTTTTAGCTTAGATGAGTTCATGAGAGCATACAAGGCTACATTAGTAAAAGCTAATTCCTTATGAATTTTTAGATTCATTTGAAAATTTATCAGAGACACAATTACCGCCTCCTGAAGCATTCAACAGCTCACTTAAAGATGAATGCATCAGCACAGCCGATTATGCACTGGCAAAAATATAATATGACTACATTGAAGGACTATCTAATTTTTTATAATATGAGGGATGTTGTACCATTCTTAGAAGCCTGTAGTAACATGTTGCAGCTGTATTGGGACAGATTTAAAATTGATATTTTTAAAGAAGCCATGTCCTTACCCGGAACCACAGAACGATACCTTCTCAAAAGCATTCCTGATACTAAATTTTCACTTTTCTCGGAAAAACTCAAAAAATGTCTACTATATGCTAAAATCGAGTATGTGTGGAGGTCTCTCAATGGTCATGACTCGATTAGCAATTAAAGACCAAATATTTATCAGGAACAACCCATTAAAACCAGTAAAATCCATAGTAGGCCTGGATTTTAATGCATTGTACTTGTGGGCTCAATCTAAAGACATGCCTACCGGTTATAACGACCACTGGATAATTGAGAAAAATAATAAATTTCACAAAATTAGCTCTTCCAGGCCTATTTCAGTAGAATACTTAGAATGTGAGAGTGAAAAAATAGGTTATCATATTCGGCATTTAGGTAACAATAAGGAAAAAACAATAGGACCCACCTGCTTACCTGTTGACGGATTTTGCGCTGATACACATACAGTATATGAATTTTATGGTTGCTATTATCACTGCCATAACTGCTTGGCAGGACAAAGAAACAAGAAAAAGGATCCTGCAGATGCACATGCATGGATTCAGGCAAAAGAATCCTACATACGATCACTGGGCTATAATGTAATTAGTATGTGGGAATGCGAATGGCACTCTATCAGGAGGGAATATTTGAAAAGTGTTCGCAAATTTTACTTCAAAGTCTGGATAAATGAAGCAGAAATGACCCAAGCAGTCTTAGATGGGTCGGTTTTTGGCTTTGCAAAAGTAGATATTTCTACTCCTGAAAATTTGAGGCCCTTACTTGCCGATTTTCCGCCAAGAATAAAACATGCAGAAATTGGCAGGGAAGTGTTGTAAAAGATATCTTTATCTTTATCTTTTTAGCAAGATAAAGATAAAGATAAAGTTATCTTTATCTTTATCTTGACGATTTCTTAATTTTATCTTTATCTTTATCTTTATCTTTTGGAAAAATCACAGGCCATCTTTATCTTTATCTTTATCTTTTTGATAGGAATTTATCTTGCTAAAAAAGATAAAGTATGTACATAAGTTAGCATGTAATCCAAAATGCAGATTTGACGTGAAATTTGTACATTTAGACGCATTCAAGTTTCACTGTAATACAAGAAAAGAAGAGAAAACGATTGTTTAGACCCTACGGCGTGCGGCCCAAAGCAATGCCTGTATATCGACCTACGTAAGTAAGCGGGAGTGATACCGATCTAAGTGGAAGTAGCACCCACGTTAATCTATAGTCTGTTTCATTTATCCGAGAGCTTTTTCAGTAAATGTTTTTGGAGGCTACAGTAATTCCTTCTTTCTTATTTACTGTAGGTCGCTAGATCTAACTATAGCTACGAAGCAAGGAAAGGTTTTTCAATAGCATTTTTGTGGCATAATTTAGAGTGTGGGTAAAACCCGGACACGGAAATGGAAATGATGGGTAAAATCCGGAAATGGAAACGGAAACAGGGGGCAAAAGCTGGAAACGGAAACGAAAACGATGGGTAAAAGCCGGAAACGGAAACGATCCGAAGCGCCCGAACCGGCGTTCCCCAAGTAGGGCACACCAGGCTCAACACCCTCAACCCCGTTTTCGGCAAAATTTTACCCATAGAAGGGTGTTTAGGAGCTCGGAAACGGGGAACCCCATTATTCATAAATGTAGCTGACCCCAGTTCCATTGGGGGTTTCTCCACCCTGGGGCCACTCCAAAATGCCAGAGACGGGGTTCAGCAAGTGGGGCACATCGGGGTCAACACCCCCGACCTCGTTTCCGGCAAAATTTCTCCCACTGAAGGGGGGTTAAGGGGTTCGGAAACGGGGTACCCCATGATTCAGATATGTAGCTGACCCTCATTCCGTCGGGGGTTTCTCTGCTCTAAGGGTAGTCCAAAGTACCGGGACAGGGGTTCCAAGTAGGACACATCAGGTTCAACACCCCAACCCCATTTTTAGCAAAAGTTCTCTCACTGAAGAGGGGTTTAGAGGCTCAGAAACGGGGTACTTCATTATTCATATAAGAAACTGACCCCGGTTCCGTCGGGGGTTTCTCCACCCTGGGGGCAGTCCAAAGTGCCAAAACCAGGGTTCCCATGCAGTGCCCATCAGGTTAAACACTCCTAACCCTGTTTCCGGCAAAATTTCTCTCACTGAAGGGGGTTTAGGGCTCAGAAAAGGGGTACCCCATTATTCATATATGTATGTAGCTGACCCTGGTTCCGTCAGGGGTTTCTCCAAACTGGGGCAGTCCAAAGTGCTCGGACTGTGGTTCCGCAAGTAGGACCATCAGTGTCAACACCCCTAACCCGGTTTCCGGCAAAATTTTGCTTACTGAAGAGGAGTTTAGGGACTCCGAAACTGGGTACCTCATTATTGATATGTATAGCTGACTCCGGTTCTGTCGGGGGTTTCTCCGCCCTGAGGGTAGTCCAAAGTGCCAAAAACAGGGTTGGGGTGTTGACCCTGATGTGCCCTACTCGGGGAACCCTGGTTCCCGCACTTTGGAGTGCCCCAGGGCGGAGAAACCCCCGACAGAACCGTGGGGAGCTACGCATATAAATAAGAGGGTACCAGTATCCGAGCCTCTAAACCCCCCTTCAGTTGGAGAAATTTTGCCAGTAGCGGAGTTGGGGGTGTTGATGCATATCGGCCCTACTTGGGGAACCCCGGTTCCGGCACTTTGGACTGCCCACAGGGCGGAGAAACCCCTGACGGAACTGGGGTCAGCTACACATGAATAATGTTGAACCTGATGGGGCATACATACTTGAGGAACCCCGGTTTCGGCGCTTTGGTCGTTTCTGTTTCCGGCTTTTACCCATCGTTTCCTTTTCCTTTTCCGTTTCCGAATTTTAGCCATCGTTTCCGTTTCCAGCTTTTACATTTCCTTCATTGCCTTCCAACTGATCAATCAATTTACAGATAAAAAATCGCCAATTCAGCTTATCCTCAGTTGACACTTTAAACACAATAGACTAAGAAATTAAGAAACGCCGTGAACTCCTGTATAGCTCAATGGTAAAATGTCTGCTTGTCATCGAAGCAATCTGGGTTCGATCCCAGCTGATAACTTTTTATTTAGCGCACTTACTACAGTATGTCCCAGCACTGATTAGATGCCTAAATTCAATTTATATGGGCATGTTAGTGCATAAACATGGAAAAATTAAAAATTCCAGCCACTCGCCCTCACTAAGCTGATCTGCGAATTACAGGAATTCGTGTTGTTTAGCTTACTCTAGCCCTTAAAAAAATTACTAAAAAACTCTCGAATAAATGAAACAGACTATAAGTCTAAGCCTAGGAAATATAGAGAAGTTTGAAAAAATCAATAACTGTTGCGGCTATACTTTGTATACAGGCGCACAGAGCAGGGTTTTCATACTTGTGTAAAGAAAGAAGTGACTTGCTGTAAGCAAGTAGTAGTAGTACATGTGTGAGTCAGATACCGCGGGTAAACCCAAAACCTACATTTATGTGTGCTTGATGCCTTTGGCTGCTTTGCATCACTCACTCTCGTTTATTGCACTTCACATACATCATTCCCTTTGGTCCAGGCGACCATATTTACACTTTATCTTTATCTTTATCTTTATCTTTATCTTTCTGAGTCCTTTATCTTGCAAATTATCTTTATCTTTATTTTTCTTAATTTTTTATCTTTATCTTTATCTTTATCTTTATCTTCTAGATTTTAAAATTTCAACTTCATCTTTATCTTTTATCTTGAAAAAAATCCTTATCTTTTACAACACTAATATTGGCCCTCTGATGAAAGAGTATGCAGAGAAAAATGGGCTACTTACAAAACCTCGATATAATCTGATCAGTAGTTATTTCGGAAAAGAAATTCTGCTTTCCACAGAAATGATTAGATTTTTGGTCCAACATGACCTTGTACTGGAGAAAGTTTATGAAGTTATTCAGTACGATAGATCAAAGCCATTTGAAAAATTTAGAGACACTGTCACCAAGCATAGACAAGAAGGTGATGAGGACCCTGAACTGGCCATGATCGATGATACTTTCAAACTATTGGGCAATACTGGATATGGCAAAACACTAACTAATAAGGAACAGCACATAGATGTGTTTTTATGCCGATTACAAAAAAGCAGCTGAGCAAGTCTTAGTCCATATATTAAGAAAGTTAAATTCATAACAACAAACTGTTATGAAGTGCATATGTTTAAAAAAGAAATTGTTTTAGATTTGCCTATAATAATTGGTCTATCAATCTATAATTGGGCGAAAATCCGAATGTTGGAGTTCTTTTATGATGTGCTGTTGAAATATACTGACATTTCGGATTATCAGTGTATGCAGACAGACACTGACAGCATATACTTTGCATTATCTAAAGAAAATTTGTTGGACTTAGTGAAGCCTGAACTCAGGGAAGAGTTTGCGGAAATACATAAAAAATGGTTTGTGACATCAAAAGACACTCAACGAACTCCTGGTCTGCTGAAAGAGGAGTTTAAAGGAACAGCCATGTGCTGTTTAGCCGCAAAAACATATATTGCTGTTGACGACTTGACAGGAAATATTAAAGTCAGCAGTAAAGGATTAATGAAAAAATTAATCGGCTGACCTTCAATCAGTACACTGGTGTGTTGGATACTCAAACAGCACATGTAGGAAAAAATATTGGATTCAGGATGCAACCTGATAATCAGATGTGGACATACATTCAAGAGAAACAGGGACTGCCGTATTTATACATTAAGAGAAAAGTGCTGTCTGACGGCAATATCTACAGTCCCACTTGACATTTGAACACACTAAAATATAAATTTTCAGGATTTTTGCTCTTTCATGGCAATAGGGTGCCTAATATCTGTCAAGTATGAAACAAAATAATGTACACTCAATTGCATTTTCGCGTTTAAATTATTATGTATTAATAATATAAAGGTATATGAGCGAGTATATTTATAATGCTATGCAAAGTTATTATCATCTATACAATGTTATATCGTATGTTAAACGTGTCTTAAATTTATTGTAAGGTAAGCTGTAGGATAGATAGACCGGAAGAAAGGCATTAAGATAAACATTAAGCAAAACGATTATTAAAATCGTTAAAGTAGCAGGTTTGATTGATTGCGAAAAACAGCGATTTAGAGCAATTAATCCGAGGTGCTAAAAAACGTAAAAATTATCTAATTAGGCGGAGAAGAGAGAGAGCTTAGGATGTGTGCAAGCGTACAGAAAGCATGAACAAAAAATTCAGGCGCGTAAAATCAACAGCAGCATGTAGAAATGATGTCCGAAATCTGGACAGCGTGAAATCAATACGAGAGACATGCAAAAGTATACGCAAAGTGGCCGACTCAATCAGAAAGGATACGGTCACCTGAGGCAAAAGGTGGAGGTAATAACAGGAAGTATGCTTTCCGTCAAAAAATGAATATACGTAAAAATGCACGCAAAGAACGCTAAACATGGGCTGAGAAAATGGGAATCAAGACTCTGAGAAACCGGAAATAGTGCCCATCTTTCTAAAATATTACCCATTCGAAAATTCTAGAAGAAAATCTAAAAAGCCGCTTTTCTATAAAAATCAAAAGAATAAAAGGACACTGCTCAGTCTAACGTTTTGCTTTTTCGACCAGTTTGGTTCTGAAATTCAGCTCCCTTTTGTTATTTTTTTCTGATTATCACGTTTCATCATCCAAATTTCTCGTTTTACTTTGTCATCGGATTGCCAATTATATTCGTCTAGGCCATCAGATTATCAGTATTTGTACCTGAATAACCATAGAGACAAGCTTCTTTTACTTATCATTTTTATCAATAAAAGAAGGATTTAGTCCTTCTTACAAATTAATTAATCGGTGTTTAATGCATTTTGTACATGGGGGATACCAGTTGGGAACCCAACCCGACCCGAAATAATAAATAGCAGCTTAAGATTGAAAAGCCTAAGTGAAAAATAAGCTAATCGTTCATTAGCTTAATTCAGAAAAAAATACTTTTTAACGTGGAAAAAGAATTAAGAATCTAGCGCTAACTTGACATATCCCTCTGAACCAGGCCTTGCGTGGTAAGGAGTTCTAGAGCCATGGTTAAATAGATATAAACTGAAAATGACCTACCATTGTGCCAACCTCACTCGTGGTGTAGGTCGGACATCGACAAATGGGCACAAAAACTTTTGTAAAATATGAAACAAAGTTTGTAAACTTTAAAACATTTTTTGTGAAGGTTTAGAACCTAATTTGTATGTTTTAACATAGCAAGTTTGTAAAGTTTGGAACACAGTTTGTAAAGTTTGGAGCATAGTTTGTCAAATTTGAAACAAAGTTCGGAATACAATAGGTTATAAATATAAGAACAAATACTTATCAAAAATGATGAAAAAATGGAGAGCAATAAAAAACAATGGACTAATGTGAAAAGACCCGCCTCATTCTCAGGGGTGAATAAGTTGCAGCAAGTTTCAAGGAAATCACCAAGTCTGATAAAATCTTTTCTGCAAAAACAATTCCACATATCAGTTGCATAAACCTATACAAAAGCGATTTCACAGATGAGCAATCATTGTATCTGGGCCAATATATTGTGGGATGTAGATTTGTTGGACTTATGAGAGTTTCAGAATAGAAATTTTAGGAATCGATATATTTTAATGGCTGTTGATGTTTTCTCACATAAAGCCTATGGACAGGCATTGACAAATAAGTGTGCTAGAGCAGCATCCCAGGCTTTTTGAAAAAATTCTGCAACAAGCTGTTCCACAATCAATAAGAAGCGATTATGGTTATGAATTCAAAAGGGAATTCAATAGATTGCTAAAAGCTCACTCAATTAAGCATATATTAACAAGCAGCCCTGAAATAAAAGCAAATTTTGTAGAACGTTTCTATATAGAACATTTCGAGATAAATTGATGAAGTTTATGACATATTATTCTAATCAAAACTGGACTAGAGTGTACAGAAGCTTTATTGAAGGTTATAATAGCACTCCCCATACTAGTCTCCATAAAATAACCTAATGATGTGAATTCTGAAAATGTGGGTGATTTATTAGCATTTATGCTAAGAGAGGAAAAGAAATGTGCTGCTGAGCAGCCATTAGATGTTAGTCAATTGGTGCGAATAACAACATTGAAAAAAGCTTCACAAAAGCTAGTAAACAAGCATTCACTGATGAATTATTTCGAATTAAAAGAGGTGTCAGACAGTTGCCCAAAAATGTATAAACTAGAAGATCTCATGGGTGAGCCAATAACAGGGGCATTCTATGGAAAAGAATTACAAATAGCTGAACCTAATGCTGAGCAACATAAGCGAGTTGGCAAAATTATAAATAAGGGCAAAGGAAAGTACTAAAGTGCATTTTAAAGATTGGACAAAGAAATTTGATATAATTTTGTCAAAAGCAGAGTTAAATTCTATGAACAGCCAAAATGATTATGCACCACCCTTTTGTGTGTATTGTCTCTGGTCCCACAAAATCTGGTAAAACAACATTTGTGAAGCAGCTTATTGAAAATAGGGACAAAATCATTGATACAAAAATGAACAAAATTTACTGGTGCCACAGCGAAGAACAACCCCTATACTATGAAATAAAGTGTTACCTTCATTAAATGGTTATTCGACTTTAAGAAGATAGTCAAAGAAAAGAGTCATGCACATAACTATTGATTATTGATGATCTAATGCATGAAAGTAAAGGGAATGCTCAAGTTATGCAATTGTTAACTAGAGGTTGTCATCATTGGAACATAAGTGTGATACAGATTGTGCAGAACTTATATTATGATGGCGCCCAGTACCTCATAGCATCAATTCAATTATATATTCCTTTTCAAAAGCCCACAGATCCAGCTGTAATCACATATTTTATCACGCCAATTATACCTAACAATCCAAAATATTTTCTTGAAGCCTTTTCAGACGCTACATCTAAACCACATGGATTCATTGACTTGACACAAAATGCCAAGGATTTACACAGGTTGAAAACTGATATTATGGGCAAGCGCCCTACAGTGTATGTGCCAAAATCTATAAATATGCAGTGCAATCTACCTGAAAGCTGTAAAAATGGCTCCTCATAGACTAAAATGAAACATTAGTTGCTTACATTTTCTGAGTGTTGCAAGAAAACTAGCATTGATGCGCTTATAAATAAGGCAAGTAAAGATCAACTTTTATGCATTTGCGATTGTGCAAACAATTTTCTTAATGGCAACATTCCTTTCAGTGATAAAGATATACAAAAAGTTAAGAAGATACCAAAACAAAATACGATATTTAGCTAATAATAGGCGACTAAATACAAGATATAAAAACGCTCAATTATTCAGAACGATGGCTTTTACCTCTTTTATTGACACCTATTCTATCAGTAGTAGGTAGTTTACTAGCAGATGCTATAAATGAAGCATACAGAGAAAATGATTTTGGTGCCAGCAGAAATTGCTGAAGAAAGTAAACCAGTGGATCAAGTATTAAACGCCCTGGATCGGGAGATATATAAAATATTGAATGACAAGCATTCATCATCAGGCTTGAAAATGATAAAATATAATCAAACATTTAGTGGAAAAAACCGTGCGAACTAACTATTCTAGGTCCACAAAAATCAATTGCAAGCAAAGAAATTATAGCCGGTATACCAAAAACACAGCCAGATGCAAAACTACTATTACAGCATATTAATGATGATCATATGAGAAATTGAACCATCGGGTGAGATTGTCATTGATGGGCAAAAAAATATATGGATCAAATGTGCTGATTTAGTGCATGACTTCACCCGTGATCGTAAAATTGTACCTGATCCACTTGGTGCAAAAGAGTTGGCTAGAGTCCTTAGACGTTCAAACGCCTTACTTGAGTATAGCTAATAGGAAACGCAAGAGCATAGTGGCCTCTGAAGGTGATTTTCCTGGGATGAATAAAATCTATAAATAGAAAAATATTGTAGAAATGAAAAAAATTAAAAATGCATATTCAATTCAATCCATAAACAGTGGCCTTTGGCTACAATATTACGCAGAACAGGTGGCACAAACACGGTATGGCCTAGAAGGGTATAGAGGCGTACCATACCAGCAGGAGTGGCGGATTAGGGAGTTTCTTCAAATCATTATTTAGAATGGCTGTGCTTGTATTGAGATCAATTGGTAAAAGTGCGGGCAAGCATGCATTAGCGGCAGGAGCTAATATTGCATCAGATGTTGCGCAGGGAAAACCATTATTTCAGTCTGCCAAAGAACATTCCAAGCACAAGGCGGCACAATTTTTAGATGAGGCATCAATGGCTATGTCTGGAAGGTTTAGGCAAGCGTCAAAAGTCTATAAATAGGAATAATGATGATGCATTTACTAAACTAATTCGAAAAAATGGCTCTAATAGACCTAAAATCTATTTCAAGTACAAAATCTGAACAGGATCTTTTCACAGTTCCTCCTACACAAGTTGCCGTGAAAGAGGATTTTGGGATGAAGTGCATCCTATGCACCCTATAACAAATGAAGGCTCATATGAATTTAGGATCCCACCCGATCCTCACTATATGCAAATGAACATGACTTATATATACATGGCACTAAGAATTAAAAGCCAAGCTCGCAGCTGGAGCTGCGAGTACCAAATTATGCGCCAATCAATCTTATAGGCAAAACATTTCTTCAAGCAACTTAAGTGCTTTTTAGGCGGCCGATTAGTGTTTGACAGTTCCGATTTATATGCTTACAGATCATGCGTTTGAAACAGAATTAAATTATGGTTCTGATGCGAAACTGTCTCATCTTCAGTCTGCACTGTATTTTCATGAAGGTGGGGCTAACGTGGACACTGCAGATAATAAAGGGTTCAAAGAATGTGCGGCGTTGTTCAAAGATTCAAATATGTGGAAGTATCTGCGCCTTTACACATTGACATGTTCTCACAAGACAGATATTTGCTGAATTTCACAGATTTTCGCCTAGAATTACACAGAAACAACAATAATTTTGTCTTACAGTGCTTTGAATATATTCCACTAGAAATCAATGTTTTAGTAATGAAATTGTTCATGCGGAAAGTATAAGTTTTGGAAAGCGTGAGTTTAGCTCTGGAGCAAACAATGTTAGCATATACTGCAAAATATCCTATAAGACGGGTTGTCATGACGAACATGCACGTGTCCAACCCTTCAAGAGAAACGCCCAATTTTACATTGTTTACAGGCCAGCTTCCAAGACGGCTGGTTTTTGCTTGTGTCAAAGGAAGCGCATTTCGAGGCAGTCTATCAAAATCGCCATTTAATTTCAGCCCATTTAGCGTTTATGATGTAAGAACATGCGGAGGACAAACTCATTCACTAAATGTGTCATTCAAGCATAATAAGTTTGTTCCAGGCATTCAATCAGATGTACAATGCACTTGATATTGGTCATGGTAATAAAGGCAATTTCTTCTAGCCGCAATGAGTTTAAGACAAGTCATTTGCTTCTTTGTGTTTGACCTGACTCCCGATGCAGATGATGGACATTGGGATCTAGTGCGTGAAGGAACAACAAGTATAAATGTCAAGTTTTCGGATGATTTACCAGACTCTGGAGTAGAAATTATTATATATGCGAATTCGATAATTTGATTATGATTGATAAAAATCGCAATACATTCCACGATTATAACGCTTGAAAATGAACACCCTTGAAATACTGAACATTTCACAGGCGCTGCTCCTGGTGTAAACAGAATTTTACTGGGGTCTTCCCTATTGATCGCCTTTCACCTATACCCCACTACCCTGCTGCACTAATAGTCAATTTAGATTTTAGTAATGAGCCGGGGTCACACTGGGTCATCATGTTTTTCAGGCATAAGGCGCACTGTGATTACTAAGATAGCTATGGCCAGCAACCTTTTGAGCTCAGAGAATATATCGAGCAAAATGCTTCATCATACACGTATAATAATATGAGGGTTCAGGGGCTTTTCTCTACATCATGTGGTCATATGTGTATTTATTTTCTACATTTTCATGCAAAAGGCGTTTCATTCAAAAGAATTGTAAAATCAATGCACACGCCTGAAATCTATAAATACTTTGAAAATGTAAAGGACACAAACATGGATCTAAACAGTTTTACATGACGCTTCCGAGCAATTCTCAAGAATCAAATATTGCATCTACCTTTATTACAAAGCTGCCTAGACATATTTTGCTCAATGGCGAGTGGGAAGTAGGGCCGGCCGAAATAATCTATGCAAACACCTGGCATAATATAGCCGAAGATCAGAACATGATACAGTTTTATATGATTTGAAAAATAATATGCGAATAAAAATGCTGATTCCTCGAGCCAGGTAATTGACTATACACGATCTTGTGAAAACCATAAAAAGTGGTTTTAAAACAGTCAGTCTGAAAGAAAAAGTCAAGTATACATAATATCTTGGCTTAAAGTATGATGAAAACAAAAGTTTTGTCATTTGATTATCAATACTGAATAAATTCGAAGTGTAAAGTTGACCAAACATTTAATGTATATGCTGGGTTTTTTAGAAGGTCAACTTGATAACATCAATTACACTATTACGCAAGAATTAAGTATAACTGCCCATCATTCTCCCGATATGCTATGCGGAATGCATAATTTTTATGTATACTGCGATATAGTTGAGCTAAAATTGTTGGAAACGCTTTTGCACCCCTCTTGCAAGTCGTAAATATTGAAGGAAAGTACATGGACATTGTGAATCATTCATATATTACCCCGAATTATATACCTGTGCTGAAAGAATCCTCCAATACTATTGAAATTAATGTTAAAACGGATCAAAGTCAGCCAGTTCCTTTTGAATTTGGCAAAACCATTGTTAAATTGCATTTTAAACTAATAAATTAGTAGATTTACACACTGTGTACAGGGGTAGGAAAGAGCGGACCCCTGTCTCAGATTTGTTAATTTCTATCACCCAAGCATGTTATACATGATGCAAGAGAAGCCTCTCTGAGAACAACCTTTTTCTGACCCTAAAATGATTAGGTACCGCTGGGGCTGGGGGTAGGAGGGCCCAACCCCCCCCCATACACGCTTGACGTGTTCCCCTCAGGTCACTCTCACACTAATGCTGGTCCTATCAACACAGGTACCTCGTTGTGATCTTTTGGTGATACTGCCTATGCTTTATTCAAGAGCTGCCTATCTTATAACATGAGCTATGTTATAACGTTGCCCTCAGGCTCACAAGGCTAACTACTCTTTTTAATCCTATTGTGAAAAAATTGCTTCGCTAGTCAACAAAATGCGCCGATAAATTTGTATCATAAAAGTTTTCGCAAGTGCGCTTATTATAAGGATTCAAACAGACTGTGCGGCCATCAAAGAAGGCCGCCAGTTGCAAAAAATAACTTTGCCAATGCGCTTATTATTAGTCAGGCTGCCAATGTGCGATATTACCAGCTGCAAAAAAGTGCTTCGCCAATGCTGCGTCACAAGCTGCTTAGCCAATGCGCGATATTACGATTGCTTCACTCAGTGACCTAATTGAGTCTTATTATAATGTTTCAGCGCCCAACAAGCTGGTTAAAAAGTTGTACGGTACAAAAGATAGACGGACTGTCCCACGTTATAACATAGCGGTACCCCCGAAATGCGCGCGCACGACCCCCCCCTCCATACTACTGGGAATGATAGCTCAAGATAAGCCTTCAAAATAAACACGTTTGAAAAATTAGAAATCTCTTTTATAATTGAGGTGCCACATGCGTTTGTTGTGCAAAGGTTCCAAATTTTCCCAAAGCATGTTTGGACCCTGCTGCTCCATAGCTGTCATTCCAGCCGCTTGATTGAACGGTATAGACCTGAATGAGGCGCTTTGAAATATATGCAAAGCAAGAATTAAGCTAAAATTTAGAATTATAATCTTTTTTAGCACCACAAACAACTTAATTTCTTCAAAGCAAGTTTACAAACGTGATAAAATTTTCGAAAATGTCTTATTGGCAAAATTATAATTTTTCGTCGTTTCTAATTAAAATTACTTTTCATTGGTTTAAAAAACGAGAACGTGAAATAATCTTCCCCAGACGCAAATTTCCGAATCAAACATTGATTCGCCGAGTAAAACAATTTTTTGGAACTCCCAGAAAATCTACATGTCGCTTAGACTAAGAAGCCGTTATTTTTGTATCAAGAAGTGATCGTGATTGCTAAGGAAAACAATTGGCTGCTAAAAATCAGAAATAAGCCGGTGTAGCGTCGTTAAGTGTCCAGGCGGTAAAGTAGTCCGGCCGGACACTTTACGATGCGGCAAAGTGTCCGGCGGACACATTACGATGAGCAGTAAAGTGTCCGGCCTTGCCGTAAAGTGTCCGGGTCATGTTGTTTATATTTTTCGTAATAGTAGCGAAGTTGCATATGCATGTATGTACTTATTGAACAATAAACTGACTATTGTTTACGCACAATGCAATGCTGTGACCTTTGACCGCTTGT
This sequence comes from Mermis nigrescens, assembly GCA_036768485.1. Taxonomy (NCBI): domain Eukaryota; kingdom Metazoa; phylum Nematoda; class Enoplea; order Mermithida; family Mermithidae; genus Mermis; species Mermis nigrescens. Next base: position 5,282 of record JAVLUZ010000373.1, on the reverse strand, counting down.
TATGATCAAAAATCGTAACCCCCCAGCCATAGTGGTGGTAAGTTCAACAGACCCATATTCAGGAAGGAAGGGTGGCCCCAAAATGAATTAGTCTATATCCTGGAAAAGTCGTGAGGACTTCACAAAAACCGTATTTTCGGGATTTTCGATAAGCTCCATTCACTTAGACAAGTAATAAAAATTTGAATTTTTAAAATTTTGCAATCAAAAAGTGTCGTTTTTTAATCGCACTAGAGCCAGAATTGTAGGAAATACTCCACATATTCCGCAAAGCGCCGAATTTTTAAGGATTTTACGTCAGACACGCAATTTTCCAATTTTTTGCACATTGTCTTCACCTTTCAATAATTTTTCGGCCACGAGGGGCTGAGCTGGGCGCCACCGCCCTTGAAAATATGGCCCTGTGTCTATATATATCAGCATTTCTACGTGACATCACCTGCTTCTCTTTATTTCGTTTCACTTAGTTACTTTGTCAATTCGCTGTAAATAAAAATGTGTCTTGGTACCTAATTTTGCATCATTCCAAAAATGGTGCAGTGCAGCAAGAAATCGTCTGAGCTTAATTGTTTCATTATCTTAACCAGCAAGAGCATTCCTGAATGACATTACGCTACACAAACATAGGCCGGACACTTTAAGACGGACCCGGACACTTAACGGCATCTTAAAGTGTCCGGCCGGACACTTTACGATGCCGGACACTTTACCGCGTGACACCGGCTAACTCGGTATGTTTACTGAGTAACTTGAAAAAGAAGACGAATTAAAGCAATTCTTATAGCATAAAACTACGTTTTTATGCTGATTATGAAAAATTGTCGATTAATCACCGTAGATTTTTCCAAGCATTTCATGCATCGCAAATAAAATTGACTTAACAGTCGCATCCACTTATAAGCGTGGCGGACCATGAATAGCAAAAAATTTTTGGGTCTGGTACGGTGAAATTGCCAAAAATCGCCAAAAATCGCCAGTAATGCTACTAAAAATAGAATTATGAGGGCCTACAGTAATCTGCGGGGCTTTTAATGTCTTAGGAGGAGCCATAAACCTTCCACAACCCCCCATCCCCACGCTAACGTGTGGGATGGACCCCATAGTATCTGAAAAACCCTATAAAAAGTTTTTTTCAGCTTTTAGCCCCATTGGCCCCAGAATTTTGTTGATTCCTATGTATGGTCGCATCGCTCACAGTTACCCACATACTCGGTATGTGGAATCAGCCTGTCTGGGTTCAATCAGGCAGTTTTTTTCACTTGAACAGGTTCAAAAAATAACAAATACTAAAATAGCGTGAACACTAATCCACAGTCTAGTATAAATGCATTACACAGCATGGCCGGTCTGGAGAGTTCGGCCACGGAGTTTTTCGAGTGGCCTAAAAAACTGGTATAAACAGTGAAATGATGTAAGAATCTTAGGTAGCGCGTTAGCGCGTACCTATAATATACTTGGGTACCCCCAACACCTGTGCACCCCCTACAGCTATAACGGGACACTTCTGGAAGGTGCGGTTTTTTTAAAAGAAAGATAATAAAAAAATTCGCTGCCCGTGTTTTTTGTTTTTCTTGAAACTCAAAATTGACTGTGTAAAGAAGGTGTAAAGTTTTTGTGTAACGTTATAACATAGGACAAATTTTGGGACCTTTTTACTGCGGCATGTGGACAACTGAGTATTGATGACTCGAAGGATTGAACAGGATAGGATAATAGAGGGATGAATTCTACAGATGGCACTTTTTTGTTTTTTGAAATTCGCATTAGTTATCGAACGGCAGTGTAAAGAGTGCGAAAATCTGGGGGTGAAAAAGCACTTTTTGGTCGAGTTTTCAACCTGCCTATGTCCGATACTAACTCCGGTTATGAGGTTTTTAAAATGTTTTCTGACAGAAATGTAGAGCGGATCAAGGGCTACATTCTGCATATAAGCAAAGTCTTCTATGCTCTATGGTGAGTTAGATCCTGGGGTTTAAAGTTTACACTCTAGTGGATGGTGTAAAAAACGGATTTTAACTAAGATTTCTCTGCCAAATTTTTCCGCTTATGAGTCAGTGCAAATCAAAGACAGCATTAATAAAGTGCCTCACAGGGGCTAAACATCGCAGCAAACCGCATTTAAAAAAACGCAATATTGAGTTATTTATGGGGGTGTAAAGTTCGAAATCAGAGGTAAAAAATGGGCGAAAAAACACGTTTTTTCCGAAGTTTGATTGATAAATCATACCAAATAATTTTTGCAACAGAATTTTGGCGCACAGGAATGTACTACGATTTAAAAGCTACAAATTGTACCAAACCGAATTTCTTTAAACTCAATGGGGAGTTCGGTACGGAATTTTAAAGTTTACAGTGTTCTAAATGATGGAAAATACGTTTTTGTTGCGTTTTTTGTTCGCCACTTTCTCCGTCCAGAAGTCGGGATAAGTCTAATAGAATAAAAATAAAGTGCTTTATATCGGGTGCATGTCAAAGCAAATTGTCTATACATTAATATTTAGCGAGTGTAAAGTCAAAAATTTGGAGTTTAAAATGCGTTTCTGTCTTGTTTTTTCTGCCTGCTTCTCCGGTTACGAGTCAGGGACACGTTTATCAAGTCTAGAAATGGACCAGGAACCAAATTTGATATGCCAGTCTGGCGCATATGTTTACACTCTACGGTCTTGTAAAGTAGTTTACACCAATTGTTAGTTTGCCCATAGAACATTATGTAGACTTAATTTTTTCATAAATATTAATCGTAATATCGGAACAATATCAAAATTACGAATCTGACTAAAATCTTCTTTACACTAGGTGTTTACATGAAGTTTACACTACATATGTATTTATCTTCGTTTTTGAGCATTCCAGAAACCTAATTTTTTCCTGGAGTCTAGAAGTTTTCAAAGGATCAAATGTGAGACGTCACGTAGGCGCGTTTGTTTACATCCAACAGTGATGTAAAGTAGTTTACACTCATTGTTTATATGTCCTCAGACCATTGTAGAGACATAATTTTTTCATGAATGTTGATCATAATATCCGAGTAATTTTTTACACTGCATGTTAGCCTTTGTTCTAGAGCATTGCAAAAACCGAAATTTTTTCCTGAGATATAAAAATTTACAGGGAATGAAATATATACGTCAGTTGGGCGCGCTTGCTTACACTCAGCAGTATTGCAAAGTGGTTTAAACCTAATGTTTATTGTCTTTAAAACATTATGGAGACTCATTTTTCCATAAATGTTGAAAGAAATATCGGAGCAATATCAAAATTACGAATCCGACTAAAATATTCTTTACGCTATGTGTTTGTGTAAAGTTTACGTTACGTGTTAACCTTAATTCGATAGACTTGCAGAGACTTTGTAACTGAAGTCAAGAAATTTTCAAGGATTCATATGTGAGACATCAATTAAGTGAGTTTGTTTACCCTCAAAAGTAATCTAAAGTGATTTAAAAATTATGTTCAAGTGTCCTTAGATCATTGAAGAGATGTAATTTTGTCTTAAATGGGTTGCATTAAAGTTAAATCCTTCTTAGCCGTGTTTATAATATGTTTCACAAAATCTTGCACATGGAGAGCTATCGTTTAATTGATGTAAATTGCCTGCAAAAGTGGTTTAAAATGAACCAGCAATCACACTACTGTGCACAGAAGTCGACAAAGATATGCAGCTTTATTGTAATCATGTACATTAATAAGCCGTAAACTGTTAGTATTCTCTACACCTAGTAGTTGTGTAAAGTTTGCACTATTCATTTGTTGTTAATATGTAGTCTATACTACAAATTTATTTTACTACCAAATCAAAGCGTTAGTGTTCCTTACATTTGATATTTGCGTGAAGTTTTTGAATTTTTGCCGAAAAACTTTGCCTTCTAATTTACCAACATCCCGCCTTTTCCATTTTCTTGAAGTTTAAAATCTTTTATAATTCTCTTAATAATTTAATGGTAGGTTTTAACTTTAAGTTTCTCTTGGTTTACAACTCTCGCTTAGCAAGCTCATTTTTCAAAACTTTTTCATAGTGATCAGATTAGTCGCGTTTAGTTTGGAATTGGTGGACGGTCGTTATTTTATTACTCGGCTTAAATAAACCAAGTGACTATCTTTTGATTATTTTCTTTATCGCAAATTCAAACACCCAATTTTCAATTTGAAAATTGACCCAATTTTCAATTTGAAAATTGATCCAATTTTCAATTTGAAAATTGAAAATTGGGTGTTTTCAATTTCAAAAGTCACAACACATTGTGCTTGTGTATTGATTGAGTGAGGATTTGCAATGTGAATTCGTTGGTTAAATTTTTGTGCTTGATTATAAGTGAACTGCACATTAAGAAGAAATAACTTAATGCAGTTTTAATTTGAAAATGGATGGTGTCAATAAGGTTGTCTTGTTTAAAAAGGATAATGCTGATGTTAAGAACAATATTGTTTTCCGCGTTCTTGGACTGTTGTCATTATTGTGGCATGTTACTGATTGTGTTTACTGACTGATGTACTGAAATCACGCTAATTAAAAGTAGTGTACTAGCAAAGAAAAATGCTCCGATGGAACAAAAAAGATGAATATACTTGGAATTGTGGATTATTATGGATGTAAAAGGAGGGGACTAGGAAAAATCTACCTAAAGTCGGAAAATCTGCTAAAAATCACACTTTCTCTAAGCAACGCAAAAAATCGATGTATATTCTGCGGCCTCTAAAAAAGTGTCTTTTTAAATAATGTTCGAAGTTTCAGATAAGAGTGTATAAACGAAATCTATCAAGGTTACTTTTTTAAATTGCTGGCACCTGATTGATAGAAAACTAAGAGGTATTGTATTTAAAGTTGTTTTGTTTTATGAGCATTATAGCAAGCAAAGCAGGAGCCGATTGATTAGTGCACACAATCGTTTCGGGCATGCTAGTGTATCTACATTAAGTCTGTTTCAAGTCAACTTACGCGTTTCCTACTGTTTTAAACCAACCATGTCTTCAATTGTCTTCGATGTTTGCTATTTCATTCAATTGGCTTGGAAGACTGTTAGTTTACTTAATATCATTTCCCATAGCTACTGCATAGCTAACGTGCTGCTGTTTCAATCATTGTTATGGTTGAATATTTATTTTAATCTGTTGGCCGCAGAATATACATCGATTTTTGCGTTGCTTAGAGAAAGTGTGATTTTTAGCAGATTTTCCGACTTTAGGTAGATTTTTCCTAGTCCCCTCCTTTTACATCCATAATAATCCACAATTCCAAGTATATTCATCTTTTTTGTTCCATCGGAGCATTTTTCTTTGCTAGT
>JAVLUZ010000372.1:439135-481297 GCA_036768485.1 Mermis nigrescens | reverse complement strand
GACGCCGACACTCGGTTGAAACCGCCATTAGCATAGAGCAATGGGCTTTTTGACTTTGTGGCGCGGCGAAAAAATGGCCAAAAAAGCTAAAAATAACAATTTTGACTCCTTACGACACGGCAGAAGTATAAATTGAAAGCGGCGAAAAAATCTAGACTTTTGCGAATCAGTCCGGCGCGCGGCAGCCGCGCGAAGTATAAATCAAATTGCAGCGGCGAATAATTCGCCAGCTGCCGCGCAGCAGCCCGAAGTATAAATGGGTTTGCGCCAGTTTCTGCGGCAGCCGTTGCGGCAATTTCTCAGCCGCACGCCGCTGCGTGAAGTATAAATCAGATTTATACTCCACGCGGCGAGCGAAGCGTGCGCGAAATTGCCGCAGACGAGCCACCGCAGAAATTTCGCAAACCCATTTATACTTCGGCTGCCGGCGCTGCAGCCGCTTGTAATTGTTCGCCGCCGCAGATTTGATTTATACTTCACGCGGCGGCCGCGCTGCGGACTGATTCGCAAAAGTCTAGATTTTTTCGCCGCTTCCAATTTATACTTGCCACGCCGCAAGGAGTCAAAGTTGTTATTTTTAGCTTTTCGGCCATTTTTTCGCCGCTACTCGTCAAAAAGCCCATTGCTCTTGCGGTCGCTAATGAGGTATCGATTTACGTAATATTCTGGCGGCAGTTCGCAAGAAGGTATAAACGCATTGCGCGAAGCGGCTGGCGAAGCGGTGGTGAGGCGCCACCTTGTCGCTGGTTTTTGTCCACGCTGGCGAGCTCGCCGCGTGAAGTATAAATGCACGACAGCGGCGCTGGCAAGCGGATTTTGCCGCAGAATATTCGCGCAGGGTCGACTAATTTTTGGGCATACTGTGGCCGCAAAACCCCTTGTGGCGCGGTTCGTGTGAAGTATAAATCAGGCTTAAGGAGCGCTAATGTCCATGTGCTCACTTTATTTCATCGCCTCAAATACTATAATAGAAATTTCGATTTCGAATCGAGCCATGGATTTCGGTCGCGGTAATTTCTTTTTAATTCGTAAGTCAGCTATGTTGGTCTGTGAAGCTGATAATAACGAAACTTTTTTCGAATGATGTACCTATGGTAATTATATACAATTGCACATTCGTGAAAACAAACTAACCGCTTGTTATGGACTATTGCACACCTCAAACTTGCTTCTTACCTAATGATTACGTAAAATTTTGCAGAATTCACTTAAGCGTCTTGATAACTATTTTTTATTTCACGTGTAATATGTATGTCTTCATTTTTTCGTGTGGGTCTTCCGAGACACTGGGTATAAGCGGAACGGCCGCTTGAAACGGTGGGTTTAGCGGGACACTGCATTATGCACGTGGTGGGTCTAGCGAGACTTCCGGTGGGTCTAGCGGGAAGAAAAAGTGGGTCTAGTGGGACGGTGGGTCTAGCGGGACGGTGGGTCTAGCGGGACGGTGGGTCTAGCGGGACGGTGGGTCAAGCGGGTCACAATCGAAAATTTTGGGGATAAAGGATTTTGATATAATAGTCGCAGTATTCGCATGGTTTAAAAGATGGCGGAAGTAGGTAAAAATCTATTGTTTGTTGGTTTAAGAAGAATAAATTCAATAAAAGATTGCGATTTAATTTTCTCGGATTAGTTTTCGAGGAAAGAATTTACTAAAAAATGCCTCTCGACTTGTAAAATCTATGATTTCCTGTAATGGGTGTATCTCATTCCTTTCAATGTTTCTGGTTGATAAAATGATAAATTGAGAAAGGTGAGGATATAAAACTTTTCCCGTGTTCATAAAATCTGCAATGTATTTGCATAATTTCTGAAGTAATTTTTTATAGGTACATATTTTAACTTCATGCCCCAACGTGTGTATATATACATATATGTATGAGCATGCCTTGCCTTCGATTATATTATCAGCACCCGTGGCTTCTTAGGCGACTCTGACCTGAGCAATATCTTAGACTTTTAGACTTGTCCGCAATTCGGCGATATCGCTGATTTTTGTTAGTGATATCGGCGAAATCGCCCATATCGCCTATAATAATCGACGATATTGTCGACAAAAATCGGTGATATCGCTTATGTTCGTAGACCAGCGATATTGGCGACCAGGAGTAGCCAGGCGGGGGCACATGGGGCCTGTGGCCTCCGATATGTTTCAGAAATTTTGATGACTTTTCATGGTGCATTAAGGTGTTCAGATAATTGAGTTCAAAATGGCAGAAAACGTCAAAATTTTTCGGCGCTTCGCTCCGAGTCATTATTATTTATTGTCATTTAGATGAGCAGTGAGTTTGAAAGCTTGCAGCTGAAATAATGCAGCGCCTCACACCAGTTTAGTGATTTTTATGCACTATTTATTGATCGAATGAAACTGGAGTATGCTTGATGAGCATCGTGGTAAAACTGTGGTAATGATTACATATCAGTTTGTCTATTCTCTGTTTTATTTGTCTTTCTTTACAATGTCACATAATCCTATTTTAATAAAGGAATGGCCAAGTTTTCTTGTGTTTTTTCGCATTGTTTGTTTTCTGAACTGTATCTTAAGGAGTTCAAAAATTGGTCTGAAAACGGTAACAACTAAATTTTCACTAATAAGTCTTTCTGTATGTTATTGATGGCTGGCGACCTGTTGCTAAGGTACCTATATGTAAGTACTTGACTGAGTTTAAAAATCGCGTTCCAGCTAAGAATGCATTCCAGAATTCAGCGGTCACCTAAGAAATTTTGTGCATATTTGATCAATTTCAGTGTTTTTCGGGCTTAATTAAAAACCAAGATTTGACCGATTTCGCGTACATTTTCTTTTTTTACAAAATTTTCCGTGGCTCCGCCTGGAAGCTCGCTTTGAGTGCGCAATCCGAAATGCTCTCAAAGTCGCAAAATCTCCTTGCACATGTTTACAGATTTTGGCTAAAAAGGTAGGTAAATAGGGAATTACTAAAAATTTTCGATTGCCTGTTTAAATAATTTTGCAGCTGTATTAATTGAGCCTGTAGAGCAAACAAGTCAAAATTTTCCGGCGCAAGCGCCAGTGACCGTCATACGTGTTCTTGGGGGTTGACCCCCGTAGAATCGCTGCTGAATCCCGCAGAATGGTCGCTGCACCCTCCCCTGCAGAATTGTCGATTTCTTAAAAAATTTTAAAAAGTTTACTCTTTTTTACGCATTTTTAGCTCATTTTTGGCTCAAAGGTAATAAATTTTCGCCGTTTCGCGCCATATGCACATTTTTTGTCTAAATGTACTTCGTTCAATTTTTTCGATTTTTTTCAAAAAATTTTTGGAATTTTTTTAAATTTCTATGTCCTAGAAAGAACAAGCATTGCTCGAAACGTCTAAAAACAGCGTTTTTGATGTGTATCTGACCTTTTTAAGCCCAAAAAAGCCACTTTTTGAAAAATTTCTCGGGCCTGACCCCTCTCCCCCAGATTTCGCATGCTGTACACGTATGGTGACCGTTATTTCGTATTTTGAATCCGCAGTATGTTTAAAAGCCTGAATCAATCACTATATTTATATGCTGCTAACTAGTGTTGTAAAAGATAAGGATTTTTTGCAAGATAAAAGATAAAGATAAAGTTGAAATTTTAAAATCTAGAAGATAAAGATAAAGATAAAAAATTTAGAAAGATAAAGATAAAGATAATTTGCAAGATAAAGGTACCAAAAAGATAAAGATAAAGATAAAGTGTAAATATGGTTGCCTGGACCTAGGAGAATGATGTATGTGAAGTGCAATAAACGAAAGTGGGTGATGCAAAGCAGCCAAAGGCATTAAGCACACATAAATGTAGGTTTAGGGGTTACCCGCGGTATCTGATTTATACACGTACTACTGACAACAAGTCACTTCTTTCTTTTCAGAAGCATCAAATCCCTGCTCTGCGCGCCTGTATACAAAGTATAGTCGCAACAGTTATTGATTTTTTCAAAATTCTCTATTTTTCCGCTGAGCTTAATAAGAAAAAGTTTTCATTGGGCCGCAAAAGATTGGTAGAGTTATGGAGGTATAAAATTCATTAGATATGTACCTACTTGTATTTTATTGCGACGGAAGACATGCAAACATTGTCTTAAAACAGTGTGGAAAAAACTTTGAAAATCGCCCATTATTCACAAATGCAAGGTTTTGTCGAAAATATATTATCGGTTCTTTTGCGAAGATGAGCGATGTTTAACCCCCACACATCCGTGGTCCCAGATCTTAATTTTTCACTCGACCATGTGATCTTTGATCACACACGCACACACACACACACACACACACACACACACTCACACTCACACACACACACACACACACACACACACACACACACACACACAACACACACACACACACACACACACACACACACACAGCACACACATGTAAGCAGGTAGTGCTTGTAGATTTAGCAGTTTGCTCGAGTGCATATGCTTAGGTATAAATTTGCCGTCTGGCTGGGTCATTGAAATGTCGCACCAAACAGTCAAAATTGCACCTAAATTGCAAGTTTTCCGTAAAGCATGTGTGGGTCTTGAAGCGAAAATGTGATTTCTCAGCTTAGGATACATTTTTGGTAAAAACTGACTTGCCAAATCATGTGAAATCCATAAAAAACAGTAAGGACGAATCTCAGTGTCTACGATCTCTCAGAAGCTTAAATATCTGCAAAAACCTCATTGTATGATACAGGATCAAGCGGTCGGGTGTACGAGGGTTAAAGAACTTATGTGAATTTTTCGGGTAAATACTATCTTTTAAGTTATCATTGGCATGTGGCCAAGGCCACTATTTTTGCTTTATAAATGTGTTTCTGCTTGTATGATTCTGTGATATTTTCTCTGGTCGCTTATGTGGCATCTTAAAAGGAGGCAAAATCATACAAACTTTGTTCATAGAATCCTGGAAATCTTAGCACACTGCAGAAAAAAGTTGTCTTCACCTTTCTTATAAATTTTAGAATTAAAAGTATGATCAAAACAAAAGTATTAAAGTGTTTTATGCAGTTCTGATATTCACTCTATTATTCGCACTGCTTGCTTACCTCATCAGATAAGGCGTAAATTAACATGTCATATTTAGAAAACAAATTGTTGAGCAATGGATACTGGTGCCTCTAAAACTGCGAGTTGCAGTTGACATCCGTTGTAGAATTCTCAATGTTGTGCTCGGTTGAATTTCCGTGCTGTTGAATTCTGTCCTTGTGCTACACTATACTTAGGAGCCCTCAATATTTTTAAGCACCGGAATTCGGTCCAAAACAAGTTAAATAATAATCTTTTTTGAGCCCTCAATTAGGTTTTCGGGAACTTATTTTAATTAGGTACATACTTAATCTCAAAGGGGTTAAGTAAGTAAGTTTCACTAGGTGCGTGCGTAGAGGGCCGGGCTACCCCTGAACAGGCCGGGCCGCTTACCCCCGAGTCGCCGGCTGGTGATCGACCCCTAAAAAGGGCGAGAACCCCCTTGTGAGCGCATAAGCTTTAGGATTCGGGTTAAGTAAGCTTGTAACGTAGCTTGAGTCTACATTTACAGAATCGAAGCCGGGTTGCTTCGACGACAAGTAGACGTTTTGGCCACTGAGCTATGAGGTAGTTCGCGGAGTTTCTTAACATCTTAGTCAATTGGTATTTAAAGTATCAACTTAGGATAAGCTGAATGCGCGATTTTTATCTGTAAGTTGATTGATCAGCTGGAAGACGAGAATAAAGTATGCCGCAAGAAGTAATACTGAAAAACCCTTCTTTGCTATGTAGCTGCAGTGAGATCTAGCGACCTACAGTAAATGAGAAATAAGGGGTTATTGTAGTCTCCGAAAACATTTATTGAAAAAGCTCTTATATAAATAAAACAGACTTAAGCTTTGAGGTTTTTGAAAAAGTTTGAAGCGTATAAAATAGTGTTCTGAGCCAATACCGTAGCTGTGGTGATATTCTACAGTATATCGAGTTATGGGGATAAAAATCAATTTTTGAAATGAGAAAATAGCAATTGTTTTCCAAAATGATAAACGAAATAATCAACTTTTAAAATTCGATCCCGCAATGTGACTACCCAACTTAAATCCAACAACTTTTTTACAATTTTCTTTCGTCTTAAACAAGTTTTCTGATTACATCATACTCAACTTATCACACTGATAGCGACACCTACCTACATAACCGCTTTTACGCTTTATGCTTAGGAATTGCTTCATGCCATACCATACATATATAATACCATACCATACCATACATTTATAGCATACATCTCGTTGGATTGATTTGTGCTTGTTTTTTTAGCAATCACTTTATTAATAATCAATTCTATCCTTAACGCTACTGTTTCTTGCCCGCCGCAGGTGGAATATTAAGCAAAACAATTTATTATATTATATATAAAGTAAGGAAATTGAAAATTGATCACTTTTTAAGATCACTGGATAAATTCGGTCAAAAATAATAATGCAGGAGCACATAAGTTCCAGATATAAAAACGTTTACGTTAAATGCTTTAAGCAATGGTTTAGAAAATAAGGACGAGCGTACGGAATAAAAAGTTGCTTACAGCTTGAAAACAATCGTTATTCTATTGTGGTATTAGTTTTTGGCAATATCGTTGCCTTAATGACTGGGTGCAACTTTTTCGAGTTCCTTCATTAGTTCAAATTATTTTGACATACATTATTGACATGCCGACATGTAGTTTTGAACACGTACATAAGTTATTCGTATACATATTTGCGCGCCTTAGAGCCGTGAATTTTATTTTTATCTATTTTGCACAAAAACGAAAAAATTGAATTTTGGTCATTTTTGGCCACAAGTTATGGGTCATTAACCCCTCCACATAAAAAATGACCGGGGACCCCTAAACAAATTCTCGATCCCTTACATGTATGTAAATACTTAGTTAAGCATATCACATGCATATTCCCAATAAATTTTCAAATAACCAACATAAATGATGAGATTAGACAGATAAAGAATTTGCTGTGGACCCTTTGCGCCGTCACATACTCCTCGGTTAGATTAAATGTAGTTTATATTGCCATTAAAGTGGCGAAGGCATGCAAATGGCCCTATTTTACTTTCCTGCAGACTATATCGACCAAAATCGGATTGTTGCCAATAAGCCGGAAGAAAAAAACATTAATCGAGTAACGGCCAAATGTCTTCTCATTGAGAGAGATTGAAAGAAGAGATCAAAGCTCTAGAATGCCGTCATGGCCCAGCAGCTGTATGTAAAGTATATCAGAAACCGATGATGCGAATCCGAAAAGGAAACCGGATAGAGAAGAAAAGATTATTGAAACTAAAATAGATGATAACGAAATATCGGAGCAAGAGTCGGAGGATTATAACAACAATTTCAACAGCTGATTTTAATTTTACGTGATTCTTCGCAGGTGAAGAACATACGGTTCTTGGGAGAAACTTATCTCATTTACGCTGCAACCACCGTTTTTTCCTAATGTTCCAAATGCGAACAAAACCAATTTTTTCGCATTTAAGATTTTGATTCACATTTCTAGGGATCTAAAGACTTTTGAAAATGAAGTACTCAAGTTAAAAGTAATTGCTTTTTATTGAAAGTCTAAATCAGAGCTTAATCAATCCTGAATAATTAATTAGTAATGAATCCATATGTAATTAGTGTTCAATCGCCTAATTATGAGTTATTTACTTTGCTGTTTATGAATCAAGAGTAATAATTTTAGAACTTCGATAAATAAAAAATAATCAAAAATTTATTTGACAAACTCAAACTAAAAAATTAATTAAGTTTAAATTAATTGAAACTAATTCGAGTTGGAAATTCTTTTTGTAAAGGTATCCTGATTTTCTACTTTACGGTCATGTATTAAATGCAATGCTCTGATTTTATTGCCCGGCCGAGTCCGAGAACTAACACATTTTATAAATTGTCATGATTTCTGAACTTCGCTCACCTATGAAATGAATTGTTCTGATTTTATTGTCCAAATTTTACCCACATGTCAGAGTCCGGCCGACCCTACATATTTGATATAATGTCCTAATTTTCCTACATACTTCAATTACCTATAAAATGCATTGTCCTAATTTTATTGTTCTGATTTTACCCAGTTGCCATAGATGCCCAAGGTCAGGGTGACCAGAGAAGGGTAAAATCGAAATGTGGTCAGGGAGGAAAGAAATTCGGGATTTTTACAACGGCGGATTGTGTTTATTCAGGCATGTCGGGCCGAAAACTCATGAAAATACACTACTTTTTTGGCCGAAGTTTTTCAGTAAGTAGCTAACTTTCTGTAGCCCTAGAAGAGAGGGTGTCCATCACCGATTTCAAAGCACTGACTTGCAAAATTTACAAAGTTGCGCAGCTCTGGTGGTCGTTTAACGTCTCTTTTTTATTCATCCTTTGGTTTCCCCTTTTTGTTTTTAGAAATTTTGGTCCGCCCACCCTTCCAAATCTCGAAAAATCAGAATGACGATTGCGATTAATCAAATCTAGTGATCAACGATTGGATTTCTCGATTCGACTCCATAAAATGACCGATTCTAGCCGATTCCGATTCGGATTAATAGGAAAATCCCTATTTAATGCATAGGCACAGCAAGCCATTCTATAACGGGCGTTATTATTCTGTGGAAAGTGTAAAAATTTTGGTAAACAAAAACTTCAACTGTGGAAAAAACGGTGATTGCAACTACAATTTATGGAATATTTAGCTCACCTGTATTTGTAAAGAACTTACTAGGTACCTATCTTGTGTTCATCACCTACGTCGTTTTTAGGTATGTCTATGGGACTACGTTACACAAAACTATTTGGGTTTTGTGAGTCAGCCGCGTCCAATTTTCCGTGTTCAATATCCTCTTTCTTTGTGCTTTTCAATGAATGTCGATTTTTATCCAAAAACATACGCAGCTAGCAGAACATTCATTGATAAAATTAAGGTCGATTCTAACGATAGGCAATTTGATGCAAATCGCATTCACGGCCGTACTTGGACAGCTAGCTGTTTTTACAATTAGATTTCCCCAAAATTCAGCATTTTATGCGACCAGGATTTTATGTTGCTTCATCAACTTGTTTAACGTACTTAATACTCAGCGTCTCGTTTAGGTATTTTATGCGACTTACTTACCCTGCCTCAGTGTTGCTGATATGGTTTCTAGTTGGAGCACGTTAAGTAAATTTGCTGCTTGTTAGCACGTAATAAACCTCATTCGTAGGTAAAGACCATAGGTGGGCTGCACCAAAGTACTGGGGTGCAAGATATTTTCAAAGGTCAAAATATGGCATTAAAAATGGTGGTATAGCGAAAAAAACACCTTTTTTCAACGTTTCTCATCGAGCACTATCCATTGGCATCGAAAAATTGCGAAGAAAAATTTTCAAAAATTGAATTGGGGGGTATTTTTGTTTCTGGGGGTTCCCCCCAAACTCCCCCACGCCCAGGTATGGTAGTGAGTGAGAGTGATTGACACTCATCGCTAAATCGTAAACTGAGCAACTGTGAGCACAACAGTTTGCGTTTTTATTACACATTGGACTTCACTTGATTTATCCCAGCCAAATTGACTTTAAGTTTTTGATCTGCTTAAATATGGTAAGCTTGCCTTCTTCAAAAAATGATGCGGATCTTGAGGAACAATTTTGCTTCCACGTTCTTGGGCTAATTCCATTATTTCAGCATGTTACTGTATGCTTTGACGGAACAAAACGGACGGATATGTGCAGGTACTTTGAAACACGCACTATTGAGAACATAAAAGATGGGTAGTGCGGGCAGTACTAAGCAAAGGCCACCTATGCATGCAAAGATCAATTAAATCAGTAGGTACTAAATCATAGGTAGCGCTATAGCGCTACCTATAATATTCTTGGCTATCCTTTTTTCTTATATGTTTTTCACAGCGAGTGCGAAATTTGTGTCCCCCTCACAACTATAACGGCACACATCTGGGAGGTGCGGTTTTTTTTTAATCGATGGATAATAAGAAAATTCGATGCCCGTCTTTTTTGTTTACACTCAATACCATATTAGCAATGAGTGTGTAAAGTGTAAACCGGAAAATCAAATAATTTGCGGAGGGCCAATTTTTTTTAAAATGTTGCCCCCGAGCTGTAGATTACGAATCTGACTTTAAATTTCTTTACACTCAATGGTTGTTGCATAAAAATGTAAAGTGTACGGGTTTTTTACTCTTTGCCTGTTTTCAGCTTATCTAACTCAATTTTTGTTTTTGTGCAGTATAATGGATTTTATAATGTAGAGGGTCACAAAATCTCGAATGTCAATTTTTTTCTCTTTTAACGCAATATTGTGTAAAGTAGACGGTTTTTTACTGTTTTCATGTGCAGAAGCATATCTAACTCATTTTCACATTCTATGCAGTCTGATTGGTTTTAAAAGGTAGACAGTTATAGAATCTAGGAAAGTGTTTTTAATTTTTTCGAAAAAGTAATATTTTCAAATTCAAAGGTGGTTTATTGTAAAGAGTCTAGGACAAAAAATGTTTTTTCCTGCCATATTCTCCACTTAGTAGACAGAACGTGGTAATTATCTTTAAAATGTGCCTCGTCCTAAGCGCTACACGGCAAAATTTATTTTGTTTCTTTACAATCAATATTGCATTATTAGTGCAGGCGTAAACTTTAACACTGAAAAAATTTTTTCCGTCCAGAGCATCGTGAATGATGAATTTTTCTTAAAAATGTTCACCGTAAGGTCAGAATAACGAATCTGACCTTAAAACTTTTCTACAGCCAGTGTTTGTTGAGATATGAAGAGGTGAACTTTGAATTCTACCTACCTCTATTTCCTAATGCCGATAGATAATTTCGTATTGCATATTGTTTGATCAGATTTTTCTTATTTCAGAGGTTTTTGACTCGTCTTTAATAAATAATTATTTTTATTATCATAAATACAAATCATACATTGGGATTTGTATTTCCGAAAGCCGCATGTTTGCTGCTTTCTTTCGAAAGCTGCATGTTTGCTGCTTTCGATTGCTTCGCATTAAATTTCACGCGCGCTGGTTTACAAGGTCAAAAATTTTGACTTGGTGCAAGCTCTTTGTCAGTGATTAATTATGTTTATAAGTACCCGTACGTGATTTCCTTTCAGCCCGTCTCATACATATTTTATGATGCCAGATCGTATATTTAAAGTAGCGAATATGGAATCAGCGGTCCCAGAAACCTCAGGGGCCAAATTTTGGAAGCAACAGTCAATCTGTGCTTCTGCAAAAAGACAAAAACCTAAATTTTACGCTATGCATAGGGTACCTTTGGGCTCCCGTATCTCAGAAACCAATCGTGAATTTTCTTCAAATTCTACAGTAAGGTCAGTCATAAGATATCCAACAATTGGTGAAAACTTCAAAGAAATTTATCCGCTGCGATTTGAGATATTTGATAAAATACACTTGTAAATCACGTTTTTATTACGGCATCACATCAGTTTACACTGTAGTGTAAAGTGGTTTACACCAGTCGATAGCGCATAAAAAGTTGATCTAGGGTGGCTTTAAAATTTTACCCTGCAGCAATTGCATAAGCGGCTAGAGCTACCAAAACCTTTTACATAAATCCGTAGTTTCCCGGTTTCAGGAGTCCGATCGAGCCATTTTGATCAAAAAATTGTAATTAGCGCCCGAGAATACCCATTGAGTGAAAATGTTAGTATCACAAAATTATCCAGTAAAAACTTTTTTGCCTCACGCACACACACACACTTACACACAACTCGAAATTAATATTATAGATTATTTTTATTATCATAAATGCACTATTCTTAAACTTTAGTAGAATGATGGATATTTTTCAATTATTAACTAAGTAATAAAATCCGCCGATATGTCGAGTTGGCGCAGTGGCTTACGCATCAGTTCTCGCATGCAGATTCAAAAAAAGACTATTGGGTTCGAATCTTCTGAATGCTGACTTTTTTATTTTTTTAATTCTTTTGGCAAAACCATGCACTTCATTTGACTTATTCATCTATTTATGTTCTGCAGCTGACCCTTTCTGATTTTTTAAATTTTTCATAAGTTCTCGAATGGGAGTGTAAAGAGTGTGAAAATGTGTGGGTAAAAAGACACATTCCAGTCGAGTTTTCGATTTGTTTATGCCTGCCAACAACTCCGGTTATGAGATTTAAGAAATTTTTTCTGACAGAAATGTAATACGGATTAAGGGCTATCCTGTGCTTGCCAGCAAACTTTTCTACAATCAATACGCAATTAGTACCAGAGATTTAAACTTTACACTGTAGTGGATGAGTAAAAAAACAGATTTTGTCCGAGATTTCTCTGCCAACATTTTCGGTTATGTGTTTGGATGAATTGAATAAAATAGAAATAAGGTAACTTTTAAGAGCTACACATCGAAGCAAGCCGCGTTCAAAAAAACAACATTGTGTTATTTATGGGGGGTGTAAAGTTCGAAATCTGAGGTGTAAAATAGGCGAAAAAACAGGTTTTTTTCGCATTTTGATCGGTAAATCATATCAAATATTTAGCGGAACATAAGTTTGGCACATACAAACGTACTACAATCAAAGGGCTACAAACTGGCCCGAACCGAATTTATTTACACTCTATGGGGCGTTAGGTTCAGATTTTTAAAGTTTACAATGTGGTGGACAATGGAAAATACAGGTTTGTCCATTTTTTTGTTTGCCACTTTCTCTGTTCAGAAGTCGGGCGAGGTCGAATAGGATAAAAATAAAATACTTTCCAAGGGGTACGCGTCACAGCGAATTGCGTTTCTTTACATAAATATTTAGCTTTTTAGGTAAATGTAAAAGTCAAAAAAATGGGGAAGTTTAATGTGTTTCTGCCTTTGTTTTTTCTGCCAAGTTCTGGGTTATGAGTCTGGACATAATCTCAAGTCTGAAAAATTAACCAGAAACCAAATGTGATACGCCAGTTTGTTTGCACTCAACAGTGCTGTAAAGTGGTTTACATCTGATATTTATTTGTCCTCGGTCCATTGTGTTAACTTAATTTTTTAATAAATGTTGATCGTAATATCAGAGTAATATCAGAACTAAGAATCTGACAAAAATTTTCTTTTCAATTTGAGGTTGTGTTAAGTTAACACTGCAAATTAATTTTAGCCCCAGAGCCATGCGGTAGCTTATTTATTATAAAATATTCTACGTAACGTCAGAATAACGAATCTAACTGTTACGCTTCTCTAAACTCAGTAGTTGTTTAAAGTTTGCACTATTCAAATATTGTTAATGTGTAGTTTACACTGCAAATTTATTTTACTTACAGACTTTTGCGAAACGTGAATTTTTTTAAATATGTACCGTCCGTAAGGCCAGGATCACGAATCTGACTGTGTTTTCTTTACACTCAGTATTTATGTAAAGTTTACACTGAAAATTAAATTCACTTACAAAGCGTTGCAGAAGCTTAGTTCCATGTAACGTCAGGATAACGAATCTGATTGTGAGTGTTCCTTTAACCTAATATTTGTGTACAGTTTATGCTCAAAACCCTCACTCTGTTTAAATAAGGTAAGGTTGTCTTGTCTAAAAAAGACGATGCTGATGTTCAGTACAATATTGTTTTCCGCGTTTTTGGACTGCTGTCATTGTGGAATGTTACCATAGGTGTTTACCGAGCGATTTACTCAACTCATGCTAATTAAAAGTAGGTTACTAGCAAGTTAAAAATGCTCAGGTGGAACAGAAAAGACGAATATACTTGGGATTGTGAATTATTAAGAGTGTAAAAGAGGGGTTTAGGAAAAAGCTACAGTCTGTTTCATTTATTCGAGAGCTTTTTAGTCAATTTTTTAAGGGTTACAGTAAGCGAAACAAGACGATTTACTGTAATTGGGGAAATCAGCTCAGTGAGGGCGAGTGGCTGGAATGCTTCCATTTTAAATGCACTAATCTGCCCATATAAATTTAATTTAGGCATTTAATCAGCGCTGGGACATACTACTACAGTAAGTGCGCTAAATAAAAAGCTGTCTGCTGGAGTCGAACCCGGGTTGCTTCGACGACAAGCGGACGTTCTACCACTGAGCTATGCGAAAGTTCGTGGCGTTCAGTGTTGGCAAAGTTAGTAAAATACGATAGAGTTAGGGTCAGGGTTCACCCCATTCCAAAAAAGTTAATAGGGTTAGAATTAACTCTAACCCTATTCCTTAAAAGGGGTTAACCCGTTTTAAAAGGGTTATTTATATGATGAACAAAGCACGCTTTTTGGCACTCGAAAAATTTGATTCAAAATAGACTGGACTTTTAAATTGTGCATCTTTATTGAAGTTGCTTTAAAGACAAAGCCCCTTTCCAAATCAGTAAATCCTAAACTTGCAACAATTGCAACAACAAAGATCAAACAATATATATATATATATATATATATATATATATATATATATATATATATATATATATATATATATATATATACTAGCAAAGAAAAATGCTCCGATGGAACAAAAAAGATGAATATACTTGGAATTGTGGATTATTAAGGATATAAAAGGATGGGACTAGGAAAAATCTACCTAAAGTCGCAAAATCTGCTAAAAATCACACTTTCTCTAAGCAACGCAAAAAATCGAAGTATATTCTGCAGCCTCTAAAAAGTGTCTTTTTTAAATAATGTTCAAAGTTTCAGATAAGAGTGTATAAACGAAATCTGTAATGTTTATTTTCTTAAATTAATGGCAAGTAGCAACGCTGACTAGCTTCGTATCCTGATCTATAGAAAATTAAGTGGTATTGTATTTAAAGTTGTTTTATTTTGTTCTGAGCATTAAAGCAAGCAAAGCAGCGGCCGATTGATTAGTGCACACAATCCTTAAGGGCATGCTAGTGTACCTACATCTAGTCTGTTTCAAGTCAACTTAAGTGTTTCCTACTGTTTTAAACCATTCATTCAATTGGCTTAGAAAGACAGTTAGTTTACTCAACATCATTTTCCATAGCTACTGCGTAGCTAATGTGCTGCTTTTTCAATCATTTTATGGTTAAATATTTATTTTAATCTGTTGGCCGCAGAATATACTTCGATTTTTTGCGTTGCTTAGAGAAAGTGTGATTTTTAGCAGATTTTGCGACTTTAGGTAGATTTTTCCTAGTCCCATTCTTTTATATCCTTAATAATCCACAATTCCAAGTATATTCATCTTTTTTGTTCCATCGGAGCATTTTTCTTTGCTAGTACCCCGCTTTTGATTAGTATGATTTGAGTACATCAGTCAGTAAACACATACAGTAACATGCCACTATAATGACAGCAGTACGAGAACACGGAAAGCAATACTGTTCTTAACATCAGCATTATCCTTCTCAAACAAGACAACCTTACATTATTTTAACAGATCAAAGTTTTTCAGCATTAACTTTACGCAAATTTCAAGTGTAAGGAACACTAACGCTCAGATTTGGAAGTAAAATAAATTTGTAGTATAAACTACATTTTAACAACAAATGATTAGTGCAAATTTAACACAACTACTAGGTGTAGAGAAAACTAATAGTCAGATTCTCAATTCTGATTTTACGTAGAACATTTTGAAAAAAATTAAGCTTCCGCAAGGCTCTAGAACAAGAGTTGAGTTAATAGGCAGTGTAAACTTTACACAACCACAGAGTTTAAAGAAAATTTCAGTCGGATTCGTTATTCTGATATTACGATCAACATTTATGAAAAAATTAAGTCTCCACAATGGCCCAAGGACAAATAAATATCAGATGTGTTAACGTAGACTCAAGCAACGTTCACTTCGCTTACTTAACCCGAATTTCAAGCTTATGCGCTCACACGGGGGTTCTCGCCCTTTTTAGGAGGTCGATCACCAGCCGGCGATTCGGGGGTAAGCGGCCCGGCCTATTCAAGGTAGCCCGTCCCTCTACGCACGCACCTAGTGAAACTTACTTACTTAACCCCTTTGAGATTAAGTACCTAATTAAAGTAAGTTCCCCGGAAACCTAATTGAGGGCTCAAAAAGATTATTATTTAACTTGTTTTGGACCGAATTCCGGTGCTTGAAAATATTAAGGGTTCCTAAGTATAGTGTAGCACAAGGACAGAATTCAACAGCACGGAAATTCAACCGAGCCCAGCATCGTTAATTAAATAATTAATTTTTACAATATTTTTTGGACAGAAAAATTATGAAGCAATTAAAAAGCGACAGCATGGAGGATACATGCTGCTGACCGTCGTGTTACGCTAATCGGGTAAAATCAAACATATGGCACAAAGCCCTGCCAAAGGCATACAACAACTGATGCCAATTGGCACAAACACGAATGATAAAAAACAAAGCGTACGGCGAAAAGAAGCGTGCACACTACGCAGGAAAACTAACAGACGAGTTCTACAGCCAAGCAGATAAAAAGGCACGTACGGAGTCTGCTCACGTACGGCGACGAAAAGAAAAAAAGATACGCTCAGCGCGGAAGCTGGCGGAGAGGCTCTCAGGCTCAAAAACTAATTGTAAAATGTAAAATCTCGAAGTGCCGTCAAAACTGCGCTCGCACGCAGTTTTAACTGATGCGGAAAAAGAGGCGTAACAACACGAACCAAGAGATGAAAAGGATCTATGAATACGACAATAGGCCTATGGGCAAAAGCTTACGGTAAAGGCAGTGGCGGATCTAGGATTTTCCTAAGGGAGGGGCGGTACCTTTAAGGGGGGCGGCTGACTTGGGCGGAAAAATTAGCCGTTTTAACCCGAAAATCGCTAAAAATCGCTTAAAAATGCTTAATTTTGCGCACTTTTTTGGGCATAATGGGGGAGGCGGCCGCCCCCCCCCCACTAAATCCGCCCCTGGGTAAAGGTATGTACAAACGAGACAGGCACAAATATGAGACACACACATATGATCTTCTAACATACGTAAGATATGATAACACACATACCAATTCGTACTCAAGTCGCATTAAGCCCGAGTACCCATTTTCCTATCCCGGATTTTGATTGAAAATATGTGTGGGAATGGAATGAAAAATATGATAATTTTTAGGGAAGGTGGTCCCGGGCGACTCACTTAAGCGTTGCGCTTTACGGCCGTGTACGTGCGTATGGAAATTGAGCACAAGAATGTACATCTGGGGCAATCAATCGGTTTTTTTCATCTGTTTCAAAAAAACCCAAACCGATTTTTTTCCCAAAAAATTTTTTCAGTGTAAAGTTTACAAACATAAGTTTGGCACATACAAACGTACTACAATCAAAGGGCTACAAACTGGCCCGAACCGAATTTATTTACACTCCACTTTCTCTGTTCAGAAGTCGGGAGAGGTCGAATAGGATAAAAATAAAGTACTTTCTAAGGGGTGGCGAACAAAAATATGAAGTGAAGAAGTCGGGAGAGGTCGAATAGGATAAAAATAAAGTTCTTTTTAAGGGGTGGCGAACAAAAATATGGACAAACACGTATTTTTCACTGTCCACCACATTGTAAACTTTAAAAATCTGAACCGAACGCCCCATTGAGTGTAAATAATTCGGTTTGGGCCAGTTTGTAGCCCTTTGATTGTAGTACGTTTGTATGTGCCAAACTTATGTTCCGCGAAACTATCTGATATGATTTACCAATTAAATACGAAAAAACCTGTTTTTTTCGCCTACTTTACACCTCAGATTTCGAACTTTACACCCCCATAAACAACTCAATATTACGTTTTTTTGAACGCGGTTTGCTTCGACGTGTAGCCCTTAAAAGTTACTTTATATTTATCTATTTAAATTATCTTAACTCATAACCGAAAAAGTTGGCAGAGAAATCTTGGACAAAAATCTGTTTTTTTACTCATCCACTAGAAAGTGAAGTTTAAACCCCTGGTACTGTGTATTAATTGTAGAAAACTTTGAAGGTCAGATTCGTTATTCTGACCTCACAGAGAACATTCAAAAAAAATTATCATCCACGACGCTCTGGGCGGAAAAAATTTTTTAGTGATAAAGTTTACACCTGCACTAATAACGCAATATTGATTGTAAAGAAACAAAATAAATTTTGACGTGTAGCGCTTAAGACGAGGCAGATTTTAAAGGTAGTTACCACGTTCTTTCTACTAAGTGGAGAATATGGCAGGGAAAAAAACATTTTTTGTCTCAGACTCTTTACAATAAACCGCCTCTAAATTCGAAAATATTACTTTTTAAGAAAAAATAAAAAAAGTTTCTCCTAGATTTTATAACCGTCTACCTTTTGAAACCAATCAGACTGCATAGAATGTAAAACTGAGTTAGATATGCTCTTGCACATGAAAACAGTAAAAAACCGTCTAATTTACACTCCTGTGCAACAACCAATGAGTGTAAAGAAATTTTAAGACCAGATTCGTAACCTACTAATTAGGGAAAACATTTTTTAAAAAATTCATCATCCACGACGCTATGGGCGGAAAAAATGTTTTCAGTGTAAAGTTTACACTTGCACTAATAACGCAATATTGATTGTAAAAAAACAAAATAAATTTTGACGTGTAGCGCTTAAGACGAGGCACATTTAAAGGGTAGTTACCACGTTTTGTCTACCAAGTGGAGAATATGGCAGGGAAAATTTTTTTTGTCTTAGACTCTTTACAATAAACCGCCTCTAAATTCGAGAATATTACTTTTGAAAAAAAATTAAAAAAAGTCTCCCCTAGATTTTTTAACCGTCTACATTTTGAAACCAATCAGACTGCATAGAATGTAAAACTGAGTTAGATATGCTTGGCCACATGAAAACTGTAAAAAAACCGTCCAATTTACACTCCTGTGCAACAACCAATGAGTGTAAAGAAATTTTAAGACCAGATTCGTAACCTACTAATTAGGAGAAACATTTTTAAAAAAAAATTGGCCCTCCGCAAATTATTTGAATTTTTGGTGTAAACTTTACACACTCACGACGCGCTCGGTATTGAGTGTAAACAAGAAAAAAATGGGGGCACTAAGTTTTTTTATTATCTACCTTTTAAAAAAAACCGCACCTCTCAGATGTGTGCCGTTATAGCTGTGAGGGGGGGACACAAAAGGAAAATAAACAGCACCACGCGAGAAGAGGCGTTAAGACAACCAGCCAGGTCGCACATCGGCTCGATCAATGAGACGACCAGGGTTGCCAAGTGCTCTTGTCAAAAAAACCCCATTTTCGGTCACTAAATACCTCAAAATGGCTAAAAATGGCTTTAAAACCCCCTACACAACGGTGAAGCATAGGCGCAAAAAACCCCTCAATCGCTTCAAGGTGCCCCTAATGCCCCCAAAAAACTCCTAAATTGGGGGAAAACTCCTAACTCGGCAACACTGGAGACGACGACGACGGGAATTATTTACCTGAAAAAAACAGTAATAAAAATCGTTAGTTATAACTGCACGAATGAATAACTTACTCACCCTTTTTCAACCCTTTCTCGGTTGGAAATTCAAAGAGTTAGGGTTAACCCCGATGGTCACTAACTCACCCAAAATAGGGTTAACTCTATTGAAAAAGTGATGGGTTAACCCTATTTTGGGTTGAGTTAGAGTTAACTCTGCCAACACTACTGGCGTTTCCTAGCATCTTAGTCTATCGTGTTTAAAGTGTCAACTTAGGATAAGCTGAATGCGTGATTTTATCTGTAAGTTGATTCATCTGTTGGAAGACGAGAATTAATTATGCCGCAAAAATGTAATTGAAAAACCCTTCTTTGCTACGTAGCTACAGTGAGATCTAGCGACCTATAGTAAATAAGAAAAAAAGGATACTGTAGCCTCCGAAAACATTTACTGAAAAAGCTCTCGGTTAAATGAAGCAGACTATATGTATATACTTAAAGTCGCAAAATCTGTTAAAAATCAGACTTTCTCTAAGCAACGGAAAAAATCAAAGTATATCCTGCGGCCTGCTGATTGAAATTGAACCAAAAAACGATTGAAAAAGCAGCAAGTTAGCTATGCAGTAGGTACCTTTGGAAAATGAGATGGACTAAACTGGAGCGAATCTGCAAAGACAATTGAATGAAATAGCAAATATCGATAAATGGGTGGGGACCGTTAAGTAACGTGTTTCGGGCTTTTCGCATCGTCCCGCACTATTTAAGCAATACAAAATTTATTTTTCTAGAATTTTCTCACATTTTTGACGGGAAAAATGCTTAAATACGCTCGAAAAGCTAGTTTTTTGACTTTTGCTGATAGAAAACGATAGAAACTGTCCAAAGAAGATAGAAGAAATCAGCGCGACGTCAAAATAGCACCATGCAGCCAGATTGCTCGGCTTTTTAACATGCCGAAATTTTCTTCAGGGCTGACTAACCTACCTTTCACTGACTAAGCCAGTGATGCTTAGAAATAAATTTAAATTTCGAAGTCAGGCGGCGATCTAGGAAAGCACGAAAATATGATGCAACGCCTTGAATTCGACAGTAAGAAGACTCTCACAGCTATATGAGTGAATATTAGTATCTGTTTGTTCATGTATCGTCGCACGTATGCATTAGTCGTTTCAAACTAACACTGTAGCTGTCATGATATTCTACAGAGCTATTGAGATGGGTATGTTTGCGATTGCTAATCCACACTGCATTAAAATTTCGAATTACCTACATTCTTAGCCCGATTTACAAGGATTTAATTCAGGAGAAAACCGTGAATAACGAAACAGGCTCACAGTTTTTCAGTCAATCGAAATCAATTAAAAATTAGTGTAAACTGTAAATTGAAGCAACTATCATTATGCAGTTCAAAGAACGTGAGTGTGTGAAGGTCTGGGTATCTGAAATCCCCCGAAAAATGGATAGATCCCCAGAATTTACCCATTGCCAGTTTATTTACGGACTGGGTAGCGTAAGTATCATACCCTGACAATGAATATGCAATTTACAGCTATTGTTTCACGGAGTTACTTTGAGCAGTGATTTGAAACGTTGGCGCCATATGATTGTGTAACAAACATGCAGACATAATTGTCAAATATCCTTCTTTATCAGTTTTTTGGGATAAATACAGTCACCAGCGCACAAGCAAAGCTCTTCCATTGACGCCGAATTTGTTAATTTGTTCACAACCGAATCGAGGGTCCATCAATTGTGAAAATTTGATCAACTCCATACTCGAACACATTTTAATCGTTATCGTTCGATTTTCGAACTTTTTCACTAAAAAAATTCAAATCCAGGTACATGACAAAGAGTAGGTACGGCACACAACGCCCGTTGAGCCTATACATTTGTCACGATATGCAATTTTTTATTAACTGATATTAACATAGATTTGTCGCATATGTAGTCCTCGCTGTTCAAATCTGGAGTCTTGTCTAAAATCTTTTAACACGCGTGTATTCGAAACATTTTTAAAATAAATTTCGAAACATTAATTAGATTGGGTTTTCGTTTTACTTTGCCCTCTTCCCATCCATTAAAAAAAGCCATTTAGCTCTGATTTTCTTACGATATCGGCCCACAACCACACTTGGGCGTGGGGGGTTTGGGGTATGTAACCCCCAGAAGTTTTGATACCTTCTAAACGATTTTTTTTCTCAACCCCCAGAATTCAATTTTTGAAGATTTTTTGTTTTTCTCGCTATTTTTTGATACCAACGGATAGTGCTCGATGAGAAACGCTGGAAAATGGTGTTTTTCTCGCTATACCACCATTGTTAAGAAATTTTTTGACCTTTGAAAATCGTGCACCCCCAAAATTTCGGTGCTGCCCACCTATGCCCTAAAGCTCTCCTTTCCGAAATTCCATATCAAATGAGTAACTTTTGCGTGGAAAAGATGCTGAATAATTAGAGAAACATATGATGCGCATTAGGATTTGGTTTCAAATACATACATGAAATTGAAATAAGTGTAATATCGAAAAATGTTTCCATGACATAGTATGCAGACGTTCATTATGTCAGATGTACAAATAATCAAATTCCACTTATACCCTGGATCCACGAAGCTAATAAATTTTAACTCAAACTATTAATTCACGGGTGACGAACATGCGTGGGCAGCAAGAAAATTCTGGTGGGGGTGCAAGATTTTTTGAAGGTCAAAAAATGGCCTTAAAAATGGTGGTATGGCGATAAAAACACCATTTTTCGACGTTTCTCATCAAGCACTATCCATTGGCATCAAAAAATTGCAAAAAAAACGAGAAAAAAAAATTTTCAAAAACTGAATTCTAGGGGGAAGGGGGTATTTTGATTTCGGGGGGGGGGGTATTTTGGTTTCTGGGGGTGCATACCCCCCAAACCCCCACGCCCAGGTGTGGTGACGAACATAAATCCCAAGGAATTCCAATCATATTTCTAACCTACCTATACCTCCTACCTACCTTCTTCTTTCCACTTAGGCTTTTACAACCTGATGCATGAAAATCAGTTTTCAGCACTCAAGTGGTTACAAAAGCGATTTCAAGACAGCCTAACTATGATGGCATGGTGAGCCATCATTAGAGTGCACTAACATTAGAGCGCTAACATTAGAGCGAAGCGACATTAGAGGAGCGCGACATTAGAGCGCAGCAACATTAGAGCCCAGCGACATTAGAGCATGTGACATTAGAGCGCGCGATATTAGAGCGCGTGACATTAGAGTGCGCAACATTAGAGCGCATGACATTAGAGCGAAGCAACATTAGAGCAGCAAGACATTAGAGCGCAGCAACATTAGAGCACAGCAACATTAGAGTGTGCAGATATTAGAGCGCGCGACATTAGAGCACGATTGACACTAGAGTGTGCGACATTAGAGCGCCAACATTAGAGCGCGTGACATTAGACCGCGCAATACATTAGAGCGCAGCAACATTAGAGCGCAGCGACATTAGAGCAAAGCGACATTAGAGCACAGCAACATTAGAGCGCCAGCATTAGATCACCGAAATTAGAGCAGCTAGACATTAGGCAGCAACATTAGAGCGTGCAGCATTAGAGCGCAGCGACATTAGAGCGACATGCGACACTAGAGCCATCAGACATTAGAGTGCACAACATTAGAGCACACAACATTAGAGCGAAGCGACACTAGAGCAGCGAGATATTAGAGCACCGCGACATTAGAGCGCACGACATTAGAGCGCAGCGATACTAGAATGCGCTGTGACATTAGAGCGCAGCGACATTAGAGCGTGCAACATTAGAGCGCCGCCATTAGAGCAAAGCGACATTAGAGCGCAGCGACATTAGAGCGCAGCGACATTAGAGCGCAGCGACATTAGAGCGCAGCGACACTTAGAGCGCAGCGACACTAGAGCGCAGCGACATTAGAGCGCAGCAACATAAGAGCGCGTCGACATTAGAGCGCACGACATTAGAAGCGCAACGACATTAGAGCGCAGCGACATTAGAGCGAAGCAACATTAGAGCAGGAGACATTAGAGCGCAGGACATTAGAGCACAGCAACACTAGAGCACAGTGACATTAGAGCGCACAACATTACAGCGCGCGACATTAGAGTGCGCAACATTAGAGCGCCAACATTAGAGTGAAGCAACATTAGAGCAACGACATTAGAGCGTGTGACATTAGAGTGCAGTGACATTAGAGCGCAGCGACACTAGAGCGCAGCGACATTAGAGCGCAGCAACATTAGAGCCCGCGACATTAGAACGCGCGACATTAGAGCGCACGACATTAGAGCGCCGACATTAAAGCGTAAGCAACATTAAGGCAGACAACATTTGAGCGCGCGACATTAGAGCGCATGACATTAGAGCGCAGCGACATATAGAGCACAGTGACATTAGAGCACGCGACATTACAGCGCGCAACATTAGAGCGCAGCGACATTAGAGCGCCGCAACATTAGAGCGCCAACATTAGAGTAAGCGATATTAGGCAGCGACATTAGAGCGCACAACGTTAGAGCGCAGCGACATTAGAGCACGCAACATTAGAGCGCGAGATATTAGAGCGCAGCGACATTAGAATGCAGCAACATTAGAGCGCGGACATTAGAGCGCGAGATATTAGAGTGCATGACATTAGAGCGCACGACATCAGAGCGTGCCGACATTAGAGCATGCGACATTAGAGCAAAGCGACATTAGGCACGCGACATTAGAGCGCGCGACATTTGAGCTCCGACATTAGAGCAAAGTGACATTAGGCAGCCAACATTAGAGTGTGCAACATTAGAGCGCACGACATTAGAGCACAGTGACACTAGAGCACGTGAGATTAGAGTGTTTGACATTAGAGCGTCAACATTAGAGTGAAGCAACATTAGGCAGCAACATTTGAGCGCTGGACATTAAAGCGCATGACATTAGAGCGCGAGATATCAGAGCGTGCGACATTAGAGTGCACAACATTAGAGCACACAACATTAGAGCGCCACCATTAGAGCAAAGCGACATTAGGCAGCAACATTAGAGCATGCAACATTGGAGCTGCACAACATCAGAGCACATGACATTAGAGCGCAGCGACACTAGAACACGCGAACATTAGAGCACATGACATTAGAGTGCGACATTAGAGCACGCAACATTAGAGCGTGCGACATTAGAGCATGCGACATTAGAGCACTGACATTAGAGTGAAGCGACATTAGGCAGCAACATTAGAGCGCGCTACATTAGAGCGCGCAACATTAGAGCACGCGACATTGAAGTGCCGACATTAGAGCACGCAACATTAGAATGCACAACATTAGAGCACAGCGACACTAGAGCGCACAACATTAGGAGCGTGCGACATTAGCGCATGACATTAGAGCGCATGGACATTGAGAGTGACATTAGGCAGCAACATTAGAGCGCGCGACATTAGAGCTGCTGACGCTAGAGCGCGCGACATTAGAGTGCAGCCATAATAGATGTTTTTCATGAAACTTTACAGAACTTTCATACTGATAAATGAAAGAATTCGCCAAAAGCTACACGGACAAAACGAGCTTGCCTTTGAAAATACTTCTACTGTATCTTACACTCGAGACTATTTGCAACAATTCATATACTTTCCGATTCAGAATTGAATAAGCTTTCTATTATAATGGGTAAAGTTGACTACCAGCGCACGAATATCTCGGTATAAATGCATGCGGTTTCTTTTGTTTTGTAAAGCAATTCTTAAGCTTTTCTGCACTGTTCTGGCTGCTCCTAAGTGACTTTGATACGTTTTTAAACGCATTTTTAAGCTTTTTCTGCACTGTTTTGACTGCTCCTAAGTGACTTTTGATGTAAAATTTTTTGTAAAATTATTGAAAAATTTTTTGAAATAACTTCTTTGTCACAGAAGTTATCAAAAATGCATGTTGCCTTTTAATCTGCAATTAAAATGCCAAAGCGTCGCATACATGTAGTAGCAGATAAATTTACACTTTTGGCAAAGCTGTGAAATGGTCACGTTCACAAAATTTGCTGGAGGGCGCGAAGCACCCAAGAAAATATGGTGGGGGATCAGAGGACGCGCTGAAGGACCGCTTGACAGGGCCTGAGGCGGAGCGGCAGAAAATTTTAAGTTCTTGAGGTTTTTAAGAAGCAAGGTAACGATAAAAATTAAGGATTTTAAGTCACAACTAAAATTTGAATTTGAATTTACATAACTCACCTCACTAACATTTCCATAAATGATTAGCAAACTTCCATTCCATCCACCAAGTATGACCCTCACATTCAGGCTTTTTTCTAGACTGGTCCCTGTGCACCGATGCCCAAATTCCGAAAAAAGTTTTTCACCCAAAAAATTTTTGTGCACTCTATTTTTTGCTGAAATTCGACCAGCTTGATTTTCATTCCAAAACAAGCCTCTATGATTTTTTTGAAGTACAAGTCGTTTTTATGCAGAAAAGACATTCTATCTACCTAGTATTAAATTTTCTCGTACAGCAAAATTTTTAAAGCCAGGCAGCTTTTTTGAAACAGAATCCAGCTGCTGTCTTAAAACAGTACAGTGCCGAAAAATCTTTCGTCTTGCAATTTATTCAAAGTTGCTAGATGGAGATATATGATCAGAAATGCAATTCGCAGTGAAGAAAAAAATCACTTGACATTGCATTTCTTACAAGATTAAGCATAGTGTATTACATATTCTGCAAAGACCTTGCGCATAAACGTGGGCACGGGCGGACCAAAAAATTATAACAGGACCAAAAATGACTTCTCATCCTCAGAAAAGGATCTGATCTTTTCTGATCAAGATATTTTCTCTTTCAATTATAGTTAACTGAAAAACGAAAAAAAGGAAGAGCGAAAGAAAGAAAAGGCTTCAAATTACTAGTTGAAGCGTTTTCTTTGTTTCGTTCTTCCTTTCTTTCTTTTCTCATTTTCTCTGTTTATCTCGCATTTTTCAAAAAAGTCTGGTCTCAATGGGGCCCCTTGAATCCGCCAGTCGGCGCTCTAATGTCGCGTGCACTGATGTCGCGCGCTCTAATGTCGCGCGCTCTAATGTCGCGCTCTCTAATGTCGCGCTCTCTAATGTCGCGCTCTCTAATGTCGCGCGCTCTAATGTCGGCGCTGTAATGTCGGCGCTCTAATGTCGTGCGCTCTAATGTCTGCGTGCCCGATGGCATATTTACGTGCACAGACGCTTCATTCTGCCTCCTTATGCTCTGAAATACACACGTTCACTAGCTGTTGTTTTTTGAGAAGTAATTAAAGAATTCAATTCAAAATTGTTATTCCGAACTAATGCCTTTTGCAGATAAAACTGAAGATTTTTCAATTTCGTTTCGAAGTGATGTTGAAATTGTTTAAGCATTTCCATGGTTCGTTTTGAGGAGGAGTAAAACGTCTAAATACGCTAAAATTGGTAAACGGTAAATAATTAATAAAGTAAATAATAGAAAATAGCGAATAAAAATAATAATTAAATTTGAATTTAATAAATGAATAAGTGCTAGATTGTTACGTAGTTTGATAATCGTCTAAAACGTTTGCTTGCAGAGCGTTCAACCGCGCGACTAAATAGGCTGTCATGAAAGGTTTGCTGAAAGTGCGTTAAAACTGTTAAAATTTATGATTGAAAACGCATTAGAGTATTAAACCATGTGCAGATTGTATAATTCAGTTTTTGGCACTGAATTTTCAGCTGAATTAACATTTAGTTTTCCTAAAAAAATAAAGAAATGCCAAAAAGAAAATAAGCAAATTTTATAAGCTATCATGAGCCACCAAAGATCAGCTCAGCTTAAGCCTGAGGAGATGCAATCCTTTACGGCTTATTAAGCTAGGCTTAGCCATTTCAATCAGTGTGGGAAACTTTTCATATCGAATTCTATCTTGAGCGAGCTGACCAGGATTTTCAAAAACATGTTTTGATTGTGTGTCCCCAGTGAATCAGTTCTGTTGTAAAAGAATAAAATTATTGTACAAATTATTTTTTTGATTTAATTGTTCAGGTCGTTTTTGAAAACTAAATATCAAAAACTACCTACCTGTCTAAGCTATAGGTAAGTCATTATTATTTATAAAAGTATTTTCACTATTTTGAATTAATGACAAATCGGAATTCTTACGATCTATTCCAGGTCTGAACTTCTGAATCAGAATAACTATGTGTTTCGGCAACTGACTGGAATCTTCAATAACTCCAATCGACTTGTAGCATGCTCCACAGTCAGGCAAAACGGATCCTCCGCAATTCAATCCATCCAATTCAAAGCATGAGGTGCATTTATATGCTGAAGCCGGCGGACTAGAAGGAACCAAAGTGGGGTCCAAAGTGGCGATATTCGGGAGAACTCCAGTCAACGTATGTACAGTTGCAAAGTCTGATAGCAGTATTCCAAAAGAAAGTTTGGTGGCCAATAAACTGATGTACATGGCCATCCTACTGTAATAAGTTTGAAGTAAGTATGTAGGTATATGGTTATGCGGGGGCGAATATAAGGGGAGCGACCCCCTCCCCGCCCCCATTGGCCAGCTGGCGAGATAGAGAATGGATATGTAATTTGCTATGGTTTTTGGCCGTCAGTGATCATAATTTCTCAATTTTTCCGGCGCCGGATAATACATATTCATGACATTTACATATTCGCCTTTCCGGCGACCTTTAGACCCTTTTTTGCTCCGGGAATAACTTTCAAAATAATTTTAAGAGCAGAAACAGCTATCTCAGCATAGATTTATTCTATTTTCATGCATAAGTTTAAAAAAATTTTAGACTTTATGCGTCAAAAACTGGAAATCGAGCAGTAATCAAGCTTCTAATGTCCTTCGCCTAAATTTCACAAATTTTCCGGCGCTTCGCGCCGGATTTTTCGCTAAAGTCAAAGAAATATAATAATTTTTTTCCACAAACTTATTAAAATTTCAAAATTTTTTTGAAAAAATGTTGCATCGAGTGATTTTAGGTAAAATTAGACTATGTGAATCACCCAAAAAAACGCTGTTTCGCATCTGAAGGGGAGATTTTTGGACCTGTTTTTGACTGTTTTTGGAGAAATCGGGGTAAACCGTCACTGTGGTTACGTACATATGAGCCCAGATAATTTGATTCCTTCCCCTTTCGTTTATAATAAATAAGCGTATGTTCAATTCATAATTAATCGCAGGCGTGGATGATGGACTCTTCTCTTGACTCACAGAAAAGGCAAAAAGGTGGAAAAATAGCGTGCTTAATATTCAAGTCTGTTGAATGAATATTACTTTACTCTGACTGTTGACTGCAAATTTTCATCAATTCATTTTTATTTTTTTATAGGATTAACTTACCTTACTGCCCTTGCATTTAAATTTCATACTAAATACTGTCTTTTCAATGAAATAATGATCTAAACAGTAGATATTAAAAATAATTACGCAAGTACCTAATCATAATGATTGGGTAACGGTACTTATGCCTACTTGACAAAGTTAGGAAGACCTGTTTCACAATATTTTGTGTTAAACGAATTCACAGGTGTTATAAAATACGGTAGTGTTCCAATCCTGATATAAATGCTACAATAACCGGATGTTCTTTAATTAGGGCGCAAGTAGTGCATAAATTCTATGCGATCGCATTAATTAGGCCATTGAATCGGCATTATTATCTAAGTCTATTTTATCTGATTGTTACTAGATAGTCATTACATATTTTAAAAACTTGATATCTAACTTTCCTATTAAAATCGATAATACAAATCCGAATAATGAATGAATTCAGTAGCACGATTGTATTCAAATACGGGGCATAAGGAGGAAAGGTGTTAGAAGCCTATTAAAGTAGGTACCTACTGACCCCTGATGAGAAGCTGGAAAAAGCTGCAGTTTTAAGAGGCATCTTTTCTCGTGGTCTTTGAAAAACCAAAAATGAAAAAATGCTATATGGAAAAACCATGCGGATTATTCATGAAATAGTCTACAATTTATACATAGTGTACCTATGTACATATACGAGTTATGTTAAATATGATTATTGCAGAAATATAATTTAGACAAAAACACATTTATTTGTCGCTCCCTCATAGAATGCTTCCCCTAGGTACCTATTTTCAACAGTGCATGTTTACGCTCGGCAAAAAAATTTCCTTATTAGGTGCTTTAACGCCCGATTTCTTCATAGCTTGACCGGCGACCAAAGGTGCATTGCATGGCCTCACATGGGCGTGGGGGGTTTGGGGGTATGCATTCCCAGAAGGCCGTATACCCTCTCCAGAAACCAAAATACCCTTCCCCAGAATTCAATTTTCGAAATTTTGTTTCGCACCATTTTTTGATACCAATAGATAGTGCTCGATGAGAAACGTTGAAAAATTGTGTTTTTTCGCCATACCACCATTTTTAAGACCATTTTTTGACCTTTGAAAAATCTTGCACCCCCCTCCTCCAGAAATTTGGTGCTGCCCAACTATGAGCATGCTTGATCTGGGGAGCGAGGGGGATCTGCTGGTCAGAGGGGGGGGTGAAAAAAGCTTTTTGGGCCAAAATGAGCTCAAAAATTGGTATAAGCGTTAAAATAGTTTTAAAACGAAGTTATTATACACTTTCTGGTCAATTAAAATCACTATGAAGAAAATTTTCATTGTCCCATTTTTTCATTCTGGGGGTTCAGGACCCCTCCCCCCAACCTGCCACGTGCATGTCTACCGGCGACTCATAGAAAATTCGCTGTTCCACTCTTTTCGACTCTAGAGCACACATGGGCATGCGGGTTCGGGTGATTTACACCCCCACCCCAGAATTCGGTAAACCCCCAAAACTCGATAGACCCCCAGAAAAGAATTTTTGACATGTTTTTTTTAGATTTTTGCCTTTTTTACACCTCACAGACCCTCCATAATTTGGATGCTGCCCATCTACCGAGCACAGTTGCGCTTCTGACTACTGTCGCGCTTATAAATCCTCTCAATAATACATATTACTGATTTACGAATGAACATGGGTGAAAAAATATATCTTAGACATGAAAGAATACTTTTGAAAAATGAGCTTGCTAAGCGAGGAGTTGTAAACTAAGAGGAGCTTTAAAGGGTTAAACCTACCATTAAATTATAAAGATAATAATAAAAGATTTAAAGCTTTAAGAAAAAGAAAAATGTGGTAAATTAAAACAAATTTAGAGGATATGATGAAACATTATTGTTGAGAATGGGACGATCACGTCCTATGTATAATGACGCTTTGATTAAAAGATCAAAAGGAGGTGGATGCTCGACTGATAACCTTGAAGCAATCTGATGGCAATTGGATGATTGCTATTTGAGATATGTTTGTGAATAGCAGATAAACTATCACCCTGAATTGTAGCGGCTTTCCTGTAGCAAATGAGATGCCAGTATGCTCTGCCATTCTACTCCCAAAATGTCGGCGAGTTTCACCGATGTAACTGGCCATACAGCTAGAACACGTATACTTATATACCAAATTTGAAGTGGCTTAGCCCAGAGTTTCAGCATCGCGTTGTTCTTCGAAAAACCGGCTGATAAACGCTGACAGGTTTGTAAACAAACCTTACTCTAATCTGAGGGTAAAATGCAGATATAACCTTTAGAATTCTTGCTGCGCACATTTGTCCAGCCATGCACACCAGTGTAAGGCAAGTGCATCAAGAGAATAGCGGTTGTCTTCACGAATGATTTGTGTCATCACTCTTACTATGAACTTTTGTCGCAAAGTCTGATATGACCTTATCAATCAAGCTAAGCGGATACTCACTTTTGCAGTAGAGTCTGCTTCAGCTTGTCAATATCAGAGACAAAAGTCTGATATGAGTTACAAATCATGTGAATACGACTCGCAGAGTGTCTTCATTAAACCAACTTTATAGGCAAAAGGAATGAAGCTAGACAATTTGGCATAAAGGCCAGAAAATGTGGGTTTCTGATATGATGATGTGACAATATCATCGGACTTCCTTTCAATATAAAATTCGGGTGTGATAAACATGCTATTCTCTTGTTTTGCCTTACACTGGTGTGCATGGCTACAATGTACGCAACAGAATTCTAAAGGTTATATCTGCATTTTACTCCGATTAGAGTAAGGTTTGTTTACAAACCTGTCATGTTTATCAGCCGGTTTCAAGAACAAGGATGCTGTACCTGCTAAGCTACTCTCAAATTTAGTAAATAAGTATACGTATTCTAGCTGTATGGCTAGTTACATCAGTGAAACTCGCCGACATTTTGGGAGTAGAATGGCAGTGCATACTGGCATCTCATTTGCTACAGGAAAGCCAATTCAGGGTGATAGTTTATCTGATATTCACAAACATATCTCAAATAGCAATCATCCAATTACATCTGATTGCTTCAAGGTTATCAGTCGAGCATCCAACTCTTTTGATCTTTTAATCAAAGAGTCATTATACATAACTTTTTAATGATGTCCCATTTTCAACAATAATGTTTCATCATATCCTCTAAATTTGTTTTAATTTACCACATTTTTCTTTTTCTTAAAGGTTTAAATCTTTTATTATTATCTTTATAATTTAATGGTAGGTTTAAACTTCAAGCTCATATAAATTTAACTCTTGCTTAGCAAGCTCATTTCTCAAAACTATTCTTTCATGATCAGTCGCTTCTACAATTTGCTCTGAAGATGGCAATGTCTTGGTCAAAACGTCAGCTAAATTGGTTAGAGTCGATAAACAATGGAAGGACAATGGGAGCGAACCACCCCTACTCCAGCAGCATTGGCTGGTCAGATTGCTTCCCCTCTGCTACTGAAGTCAATTTTCCGAATATTTTTGGTCAAGTAAGGCATAATGGGAGTAAATCGCCTGTCAATCAAACAACTTCAGCTTGTCAGATTACTTCCACTACTGCTACGACATCTAGGATGGGTGGAGGTAAGGGCGGGTTGGAGGGCAGTGTGGTGGTTTAGACTTAAAAAAGTTTTCTTTATTATTGCTTTTCTTTTTCAAAGATTCGTTTAAAGCTAAATATATTCACATATTTGAAGAATAAGTATGATCATGGAGTTGTGTTACTTTTGAGAAAAGTTGAGAAGCTTCAATTTCGGTATGAAAGCTTCAGTTGGATGATGCATTTCTTAGAGAATGCATTGATAATGATTTGCTTCTAAATTCCTGGCTTTCAAGGTTTCTAATAGGATGCTTAAGCGTTCTATATGTTACATAACATGCCAGAGGCTTCTGCTAAATGAGGAATTGAAAGTTAAAATCAAAGAGGTTGAAAGAGTCCTAAGAGATTTGAAAGCGCAGATTACCTTGTTTAATTCACGAGTATCCTGGCTGGATTCTCAGGTAGCATTAACATACATTAGACGCAATGTGTCTAAATCTCTCAACCACGTTAGACAGTTGCATAGCAAGAAGGTAAAAAACTTGCCTATGCATATAGGTGTCAATAGTATCGATCCTGAAAAGGTTGTAGTTAATTTAAGTAACCGAGTTTTGACAGCTCATGAGAAGCTTGTGTTGTCTTATGGTATGAAGTACTCTATTACACCTAGGAAGATCAGTATACAGTTATCTGCTACCTTTTGAGAAACTGATGGGTTTCCTCAAGAAACAAACTACCTTTAACTGTGACAATGTAAAAATGCAAATGATCAAGAATCAATTGCGAGACATTGCTCTCAGCTCATATTTTAATTATGATAAGAAGCATTGTGATAATCTATCAAAGCGTGACTATGAAATCCTCAGCAATCTGTCAAAAGACAAGAATATCATTGTTCTAAAGGCAGATAAGGGTAATCAAGTAGTAATTTTGAACAGATGACTACATTAGGAAGTTGAATGATGTCTTGAATGATATCTCAAAGTTCAAAGTCATTGACATTAATCCTTGTCAGTTTATACGCTCAGTTGAGAAACGCATATCAGCCCATATACTGAAGGTTCATAAACAGAATGGACTATCTGCTGATGTCTATAAAGATATAAATCCTGTAGGATGCAGTTATGGCAGGCTATATGGGTTGCCTAAGACTCATAAGAGAGATGTTCCTTTAAGACCAATCTTGTCAGCCATCAACACATCCAACTTATAAGTTGGCTAAGTATTTTGTGCCGATCCTACAAGACATGAGTACTAATGAATACACTTTATGTGACACTGGTATGGATTTCCTGACAAGACTCAAGGCTTTTATATTCAAAAGCCGTATTTTATGGCTAGTCTTGTTCAAAGCTTGTTCACTAATATTTCACTCAATGAGACCATTGACATATGTATTAGGAAACTATTTGATGATCAGAATGTCATGTTAGTAAATAGCATGGTGTCATCAATTCAAACTGCTTCTAGAACTTGCAGTTAAAAGGTGTTACTTTACGTGTAATGGTAAAATCTATCAACAGATAGATGGTGTTGCTATGGGTAATCCGCTTGGCCCAGTTCTTGCCAACATTCTCTTGAGCCATCATGAAACAAAGTGGCTCAGAGACTGTAGTATAAAGATTAGACCCAAGTTTTATGTACGTTATATTGATGACACATTTGTAGTGTTTTCTGACAGAAATCAGCCTAGAAAGTTCTGTGATTACATGAATCAGCAACATCCTAATATGAATTTCACATTTGAAACTGAATGTGAGAGCTTGTTGAAAGGAAGTCCGATGATATTGTCACATCATCATATCAGAAACCCACATTTTCTGGCCTTTATGCCAAATTGTCTAGCTTCATTCCTTTTGCCTATAAAGTTGGTTAATAAAGACACTTGTGAGCACACCTGGGCGTGGGGGGTTTGGGGGGTATGCACCCCCCCAGAAACCAAATACCCCCCCCCCCGTCAAAACACCCCCCCCCCCCAGAATTCAATTTTTAAAAAATTTTTTGTTTTCGCGATTTTTTGATGCCAATGGATAGTGCTTGATGAGAAACGTCGAAAAATGGTGTTCTTATTGCCTACCACCATTTTTAAGGCCATTTTTTGACTTTCAAAAAATCTTGCACCCCTACCCCCAGAATTTTTTTGCTGCCCACGTATGCTTGTGAGTCGTATTCACTGATTTGTAACTCATATCAGACTTTTTGTCTCTGATATTGACAAGCTGAAGCAGACTCTACTGCAAAATGAGTATCCATAGCTTGATTGATAGGTCATATCAGACTTTGTGACAAAAGTTTATAGTAAGAGTGATGACATAAAATTCAGGTGTGATAAACATATTCTCTTGTTTGCCTTACACTGGTTTGCATGGCTACAATGTACGCAGCAGAATTCTAAAGGTTATATCTGCATTTTACCCTCAGATTAGAGTAAGGTTTGTTTTACAAACCTCTTATGGGCTTATCAGCCGGTTTTCAAGAATAAGGATGCTGTACCTGCTAAGCTACTCTCAAATTTAGTATATAAGTATACGTGTTCTACTTGTATGGCTAGCAGATTACATCAGTGAAACTCGCCGACATTTTGGGATTAGAATGGCAGAGCATACTGGCATCTCATTTGCTACAGAAGAGAATCAATTCAGGGTGATGGATTATCTGCTATTCACAAACATATCCTCAAATGTAATCATCCAAGTACATCAGATTTAGCTAAGGTTATTTGGTCGAGCATCCAACTCTTTTTGATCTTTTAATCAAGGAGTCATTATACATATACGTGATCGTCCCATTCTCAGCAATGTTTCATCATATCCTCTAAATTTGTTTTAATTTACCACATTTTCTTTCTTAAAACTTTAAATCTTTTATTATTATCTTTATAATTTAATGGTAGGTTTAAACTTTAAGCTCCTCTTAGTTTACAACTCTCACTTAGCAAGCTCATTTTCAAAGAAACTATATCTTAGACAGATACGTAGGTTCGATGATCTACAATGTTTCACCATTTTAAAAATGATTCAAATGAGTGAAAGTTGAGTAGAAAAGTATCTTTGTATAAGTGTTGCGCTTTTAAGAACTATAACATCTGCTACAAGTTTACTATCTTGTAGTTGGTGCAAAAGTATAAGAAATATAAACATGGTTTGGATACTCATAATCTGAAAAATTCTGAACTCTGCTAAGACAGGAAATTATAGTGTGCGATAACGGGATTAAGGTGAAGGCAATTCCACGATCTTGCTCTATACATTTTTGAACTTTTTAAGCGAGAAAAATTCAAACATATGGGCTAATTAAAAAACTTATAGAATTACATGATATTTTGCTGAGAACTGCATACTATCAATACTCATCAGTACCAGAAGCTTGTTTTAGTAAGAGGCCGCTTATGATCCAATGGACAAATTAGACAAAAAAATATGGGTATCAGAAGCAATAATGAGATTTCTGTGTATACATATGCATTTTCAATGATGATTCAATAGTCGAAAATTTCCTTGGTTGCCACGCGTTGCTTAGTCATCCATAGCAATGCGAGGTGAGATGCATAGTTACATGTCATAAATGTTACGCTTTGTGTTGAATACAAAACTGTAAGAAAAATTAACTCGCGGATCACTTGGGAAAAAGAATTAGCCGTTTTTAACCCGAAAATCATGG
Source organism: Mermis nigrescens (assembly GCA_036768485.1). NCBI lineage: Eukaryota > Metazoa > Nematoda > Enoplea > Mermithida > Mermithidae > Mermis > Mermis nigrescens. Next base: position 445,558 of record JAVLUZ010000372.1, on the reverse strand, counting down.
CCAAAAATCGCTCAAAAATTCTTAATTATGCGCTTTATTTTGGGCCAATGGGGGTTGGGCGGCCGCCCTCCCCGCCCCTTCCCCCCTAAAGCCGCCCCTGAGGAACCGTCAATAGTTTTTAACTTAGCCACTTTACACATACTTATGCAATTTGAAGCAATAAAATTTTTACTATCATCGATTTAATCTTAGATCTAATAGACAACATATAGAAAGAGGCAAAATTTTGTTAATTTTTTTGATAGCCCAGCCCCATGGCCTCATTGTGGACAATTATTTGAAACGAATTGATCCATAACGTGACCAAATTTGTGCTTCGATGACTTCAAGTGCTGTAATTTGACGCTGAAATGAGTGTATAAATTATCAATTTAACAGATTGCGAAATTATTGTATGTTTTAATTACTGCAGTGCTTTATACACTTTTGTTTCAGAGGAACGCGGAGCAAAAGGACAGATTTTCAGATTTAGAGGGCATGGTACACGAGATATCGATATACTGCGGTATTTTTATACATCTTGGCCCAATTCCTGATTATAGTCATTGTTTTTAGAGCCTGATCAGCACAATGAATTAAATTAGTGAGCATCACCCTTACCATAGCAATATTACACCTGTAAAATGTATCGCCTGCCAACAGTCATTGCTTCCGCTTTTTTTATATCTTATCAGTCAACGAATACGTATGCATTTGTTCCAGCAAACAGACCATCATAAACTATTTATAGCGCAGTATATTAGGTTCTTCGAAGTTTACACTTCTTTCGGAAAAATTCATATTTTGGCAAAGAATGACAAAGTCTGACAAATTAGACCTTAAGGAAAAATTTTAAAAAAAATCAAGGTCGGACTGCATCTTTTGCACTTTATGATTTATTTCTTAAAATGTAAAAAGAAACACTATAGGAAATACATGCACAAAAATGATCAAATCAGAGTAATTTTAAACGCAGCAAGCTATTGCAAGCATACATGGGCAACGACACTGGCAAAGATCCCCACAAAAAACATGCCAAAAATTAAATTCTGGGGAAGGGCTATGGATTTTTAGAGTGTCTACAAATTCTTGGGGGGTAGACCCCGTTGACCCCTACGCCTGTGTGTGATTAGTGCGGCTTAATGATTTTGTACAAAGGTTGTCCAATCAGATAATCATCTTTGCCTATAGAACTTGCTTGCTCTGAAGAAAATAGAAAGCTGTGTATGTATAATGCAAACGATGCAGTCGACAAAGAAAATAAGCTTATATCTCCAAGAATACCTATCCTGTCAAACGGCTATGCATTCATTCTACAATACTAAAATAATAGAAGCGAAAGCTTTAAAAAGTGATAATGTATGCAGTTTTTAAGCATTAAATTACAGCAGTTGAAGTCATTCAAGCGTAGCTTTGATCTGTTTTTGAGCGAAATTCGTTTCAACAAAAATTTTCCACAAGTAGGCCACAGGGTCGCGCTAGAAAAATAAAAAATTTTGCTTCCCTTTATATCTTGCCTACTAAATCTAAGATATTATAGATTTTTCGAAATTTATAATGAAAATTGTATTACTTTAAGTTGCATAAAAAACCGCAAAGTGGCTAAGTTGAGGAAACTATTGACGGTTCCTAAAAGAAAAGCTTCTCTTTTCTCGAATGCATTTTAATTGATTACGAAATCTTCAGTATTGACTGAGAAAATTAGAATTTTAGTAAAAGTAGAAAATTAGCAAAAAAGTGCGCATCACCCTTACCATATATTGTGATCAACACTAAAAGCTACACTGCATACGTCATTTTCAGGTATGATTAATTTTTGACTTATCAAAGGTATCCACAATGGGAGGTCGAAACTCTCAATAAGCGTGTCTAAATAATTCTTTTCAAAGTACTTCTTGCTTAAAACTGTTTGATTTAACGATTTCATTATCTTCGATGTCAGATGTTTCCGCAAGCGTAAAACTTCTATTCCCACTGCTGAGTTTTTCGTCATCCGGATTTAGAGGCGTTTCAGACGTTGAGTTTGGTTTCTTGATGGATGTCAAAGGACATTGACCTTTGCACAAGGCACCCTCTGCCGTAAAAGCCGTATTTTTTGAATGGTGCGCAACCCCACTGTGGATCGTCGCCCATTAGGCGCACAAGGGCGGAGGTAACACATGTTCTAATAGTAACGGTCTTGTCTTTATAATCGGCTACTATAAACATTACAGAAGCATTTATAAGTAAAGGATATAGAGCCGATACAAAAATGATTGTTCTAGTGATGCAAATTTTTTATATATAATCTTTAATAGAATTCCCCCAGCGATTTCCATGTAAGCTGCAGTTACCAGAAACATTACTGACCCATTACTCCTGTCACATCTGCTTGATCTACAATGCAAAAGTTATGACTATGAGAAATGTATACGTAAATACGTAAATTAGGTTACAGTAGATCGTAAGGAAATCGCTGGGGAGGAAATTCTACATAAGATGCATTTTTTAATCTGTTTAATGATTACTTTTTGTCAAATACATGTTTTCGAATTGAAAAAATTTAAGACAACTTTTTCTACACTAAAATTTCAAGTGAGCGTCAGATTAGTGGATATTCAGGCCTAGTCCTATAATCTTCTTTTTGTGTGCCGAGGAACGTGAATAATCGAGTATTTTGGACTAGAACTGAAGTCCTTTAGAAAGAACAAAATCATTCCAGAAGGAATATAATATAATACTTTACAACAAAAGCATATTAAAAAGTAGAAATCGAACATTTGAAAACAAATAGAAACGGTGGAAAAAAAAGTAGTGGATTTAAGAGATTGAAGAGCTAAAATTCACCATCAAAACTACAAACTTATGCGAAAACGAAATTAAAAAATGTTATACAGATAATTGTGTTATACATATGAATGAATTCAAAATTGGTCTCTAAAGAAATCGGAAATATAGCAGAAGTCGATATTCTTTTACTTTTAATCACGAAAAGAATGCTTATAGATTGTGAACATTAAAACTTTTCAGATAACTATCGCATTGAATAATAATTTACTACATGTCGTAATAACAAAGAATTTCAATGATAATGAATTTCAATTTTTTGTCGACCACTTCGAACTTTGTTTTATTGAATTTGTATTCACAATTCAATTTTCTATTTATGTTACTTATTTTACAAGTACATTTAAATGCTCATTTGCTACAATAAATCTCGTCGGACTAGTAAGTCTTGACAACACCCTGTAAATTAATCAAAAAAAATAATTCAAGAAAGTCAACTTTGCTTTGAAAAATGAAGCTGCAATTTAAAATATAATGAATAGTTTTTAAATTCAAATTTTGTATGGACAGTTGTTTTTCTAAATCACGTGGAAATATTCTGAATAATTTTGCTGACATATGATTCCGTGCAAAATTTTTGAACATAGCACTTCGCTTTACTTTTTACGCCAGGAAAATTCCGTTAACAGTTTTCCCGCCCACGATGGCACAATTCGTTCAGATTGCCCAGAGATCCGGTCAGTTTAGCACAATGCTCACAACCACTCAAGTTTCCTATTGAATTCGTGAAATTGCAATCAGCGCCTAAACTGACACATTGAGGACAAGCATATGGCTGAGATAGAATCGGCTCTAAAATTTGAATCGCCAGAATGACGGTCACAATAATAAACGTCGGCATTGAACATATGAAGCGACTGATCATGAATGAATAGTTTTGAAAAAATGAGCTTGTAAAGCGAGAGTTGTAAACTAAGAGGAGCTTAAAGGTTTAAAGCTACCATTAAATTATGAAGATAATAATAGAAGATTTAAAGCTTTAAGAAAAAGAAAAATAAGGTAAATTAAAACAAATTTAGAGGATATGATGAAACATTATTGTTGAGAATGGGACGATCACGTGCTATGTATAATGACTCCTTGATTAAAAGATCAAAAGAGTTGGAAGCTCGACCGATAACCTTGAAGCAATATGATGTAATTGGATGATTGCTATTTGAAAGATATGTTTGTGAATAGCAGATAAACTATCACCCTGAATTGACTTTCCTGTAGCAAATGAGATGCCGGTATGCTCTGCCATTCTAATCCCAAATTCACCGATGTAACTAGCCATACAGCTAGAGCATGCTGCTGCATATATAATTTTGAGGATAGCTTAGCAGGTACAGCATCCTTGTTCTTGAAAAACCGGCTGATACACATGACTTTTTCTGATACACATACACAGGTTTGTAAACAAACCTTACTCTAATCTGAGGTAAAATGCAGATATAACCTTTAGAATTCTGCGTACATTGTAGCCATGCAAACCAGTGTAAGGCAAAAAAGCAAGAGAATAGCATAGTTTATCACGCGAATTTTATGTCATCACTCTTACTATAAACTTTTGTCATAAAGTCTGATATGACCTTATCAATCAAGCTAAGCGGATACTCATTTTGCAGTAGAGTCTGCTTCAGCTTGTCAATATCAGAGACAAAAGTCTGATATGAGTTACAACTCATGTGAATACGACTCCACAAGTGTCTTTATTAAACCAACTTTATAGGCAAAAGGAATGAAGCTAGACAATTTGGCGTAAAGGCCAGAAAATGTGGGTTTCTGATATGATGATGTGACAATATCATCGGACTTCCTTTCAGCAAGCACATCAAGGAAATTCAATTTCTTGTCACATTCAGTTTCAAATGTGAAATTCATATTAGGATGTTGCTGATTCATATAATCACAGAACTTTCTAGGCTGATTTCTGTCAGAAAACACTACAAATGTGTCATCAACATAACGTTACATAAAACTTGGGTCTAATCTTTATACTACAGTCTCTGAGCCACTTTGTTTCATGATGGCTCAAGAAAATGTTGGCAAGAACTGGGCCAAGCGGATTACCCATAGCAACACCATCTATCTGTTGATAGATTTTACCATTACACGTAAAGTAACACTCTTTAACCGCAAGTTCTAGAAGCAGCTTCTTGAATTGATGACAATTCATGTTATTTACTAAGATACATTCTGATCATCAAATAGTTTCCTGTATCATATATGTCAATAGTCTCATTGAGTGGAATATTAGTGAACAAGCTTTGAACATCAAGACTAGCCATAAAATGATGGCTTTTGAATGTAAAAGCCCTAAGTCTTGGCTGCTATTCTCTTTTTTGCCTTACACTGGTTTGCATGGGCTACAATGTACGCAGCAGAATTCTAAAGGTTATATCTGCATTTTACCCTCAGATTAGAGTAAGGTTTGTTTACAAACCTGTCATGTGTATCAGCCGGTTTTTCAAGAACAAGGATGCTGTACTCGTTAAGCTACTCTCAAATTTAGTATATAAGTATACGTGTTCTAGCTGTATGGCTAAGTAGTCTGTTTCATTTAACTTTGCGGTTTTTTATTGAATTTAATCCACACAAATCATGCTACAAAAGTGGTTGTACCAGATACAGTTAAGCGGCTTTACAGTTGCAGTTGTCCCACCGTAACTCGGTATACTGTAGAATATCATAATTGAGGCGTTAGTTTAAACACTTTTGTAGGCACTTTAAACTTTTTAAAACCTCAAAGTTTAATGAAACGGACTATAGTTACATCGGTGAAACTCGCCGACATTTTGGGATTAGAATGGCAGAGCAGGCATCTTATTTGCTACAGGAAAGGCGCTAATTCAGGGTGATAGATTATCTGCTATTCACAAACATATTTCAAATAGCAATCATCCAATTACATCAGATTGCTTCAAGGTTATCAGTCGAGCATCCAACTTTTTTGATCTTTTAATCAAGGAGTCATTATACATAGCACGTGATCGTCCCATTCTCAACAATAATGTTTCATCATATCCTCTAAATTTGTTTGAATTTACCTTATTTTTCTTTTTCTTAAAGCTTTAAATCTTTTATTATTATCTTTATAATTTAATGGTAGGTTTAAACTTCTTGAACATATAAACTTTTGCAGCATTGATCAAGCAGCACTGAATAAAATTAAAGACGAATAGACATTTTATTTTTGATGTATAATTTACGTGACAGATTTCAGGATTTAAATTATCTTCCGAGGTCCAAGGAAAAGTATAAACATTCATTTATGCTGAAAACGCATTTTATCTTCCGTTTGATTCTAACAGTCGTTAAAGACGACATTCGTAGCATTTCGTTTTTTCTTTGCACCGTACAGCGGCAGGTTGCTTGGCGACTTTAGAGCCAAAACTTTAGCTAAAAACGCATTAAAAAAGCGCAACTTCTTACAATTTTTAGAAAAATTAACAATTCTATGGGGTCGCAGCCATTTTTGCAGAAGTCAGGTTATACTAGTCAACAATCCCCCAAGAACGCATAGGATGATAACACGAATAACCAAGTAAACACACGGGCGTGGGGGCATGCACCCCCCAGAAAGCTTTCAAATACCTCCCCAAGAATTCAATTTTTAAATTTTTCTTTAGTTTTTCG
>JAVLUZ010000372.1:320516-436334 GCA_036768485.1 Mermis nigrescens | reverse complement strand
ATTCGCAGGTTTGCTCGCAGAAAAGTTTTGTCACCACGCATTTGGCCAAACTTGGGCTGGGAATACTGTAAAAACTTTAAAATTCCGTACCGAACTCCCCATTGAGTTTTAAAGAAATCCGGTTTGGTACAATTTGTAGCTTTTAAATCGTAATACATTCCTGTGTGCCAAAATTCTGTTGCAAAAATTATTTGGTATGATTATCAATCGAAACTTCGGAAAAACGTGTTTTTTCGCCCATTTTTACCTCTGATTTCGAACTTTACACCCCCATAAATAACTCAATATTGCGCTTTTTAAATGCGGTTTGCTGCGATGTTTAGCCCCTGTGAGGCACTTTATTAATGTTTTCTTCGATTTGCACTGACTCATAAGCGGAAAAATTTGAGAAATCTTTAGTTAAAATCGTTTTTTACACCATCCACCAAGGTACGACTTTAAACCCCAGGATCTAACTCACCATAGAGCATAGAAGACTTTGCTTATATGCAGAATGTAGCCCTTGATCCGCTCTACATTTCTGTCAGAAAACATTTTAAAAACCTCATACCCGGAGTTAGTATCGGACATAGGAAGGTTGAAAACTCGACTAAAAAGTGCTTTTGCGACCCCCAGATTTTCGCTCTTTACACTGCCGTTCGATAACTAATGCGAATTTCCAAAAAACAAAAAAAGTGTCATCTGTAGAATTCATCCCTCTATTATCCTATCCTGTTCAATATTTCGAGTCATCAATACTCAGTTGTCCACATGCCGCAGTAAAAGGTCCCGAAATTTGTCCTATGTTATAACGTTACACAAAAACTTTACACCTTCTTTACACAGTCAATTTTGAGTTTCAAGAAAAACAAAAAAACACGGGCAGCGAATTTTTTTATTATCTTTGTTTTAAAAAAACCGCACCTTCCAGAAGTGTCCCGTTATAGCTGTGAGGGGGGGTGCACAGGTGTTTGGGGGTACCCAACTATATTATAGGTACGCGCTAACGCGCTACCTAAGATAATTTTGTGAAAAAACAAACTTGGCCATTATTCCATCCAGTTGATTCCATTTTTAAAATCATATCGCATGTTTCTCCTAATATAAATTTTTCTGCTTTTTTAGATATTTGGAACGGAAATGCCGCGATAGATTGTCATGAAATTAAAAAAACGAATGACCCATCTTTGAGACGGCTGCCTGCTTATCTTCAATGTCCATGTTTCTTTGAGATTCTATTACAGATAAAATAGGTATGTAAAGTTTTAATATTCATAAGATGCGATCTGATTGCTTAATTCTCAGACGTTTTACTTACCAAATTAGCGCAAATGATCAATTTAAAAAACAATTGTTAAGCTAGGCCGCTATTCGACGTTAACTTATTTTGGAGAAAAATTTACGTATTTATAGGTGATGAAAAGAAAACACAAAATACGCTCTTTCCAAAAGGCTGGAAAAAGCGGGGAAAGCGCAGTAGACCAAAAAACCAGCGTTTCGTATCAAATGGCACAAATCTGCAAAAATGAATGTATCTCTGCTACGTAGACCGTGAAATAAGGTCAGTAGCGCATCAAGAAACCGGCGTTCCATTCATCGCCAGTCTGTAAATTCGATCGTTTTTTGACTGCATAAAATTTGTCGATTCTGACTAGGTACGATCAGCGTTGTGCAACTGGTCCCGCAGCATGATTGGTCGACTTTATCAATTTTATCACATATGTTTGGTACGGTACGCTGTCTGCATCTTAGATTCAAAGGATGCGGGCATTTCCGGTACTAGTTCCCATAATTAAAATTTTGTTTGACGATCCACAAGACCATTAGTGAGTCGACGTTGCATATTATCAATACAACAAAACAGTGACTGTACCTGTCCAAAAGCTAAACATTTCGAAATAACTAGCAGGACAACTAAGCTGCAAGTTTACTCAGCATTTTCGATGAATTGACGCTGTCCCTAATCTTACTGTATTCCATTTTCGCTGATCCATTCTACCACGGGGTGCACGAAAGAAACTGCGCACAATGTTTAAAAAATTATATTTTCTCGGAAAGTTCTCTACCTTGATCTTGAGGTTGGTTGCATAAGCGCATATACGTACATGAGAGGCCTAAATTCTTGGGTCAACGGAATCCGAAAATTTTCGAATGACAAAAAATCGAAATATTGGGGCAAAAGACACTATTGCCCGATTCTGACATCAAAAATCGCGAGAAAGTAAAAACAAATTTCAAAAATGGAATGCTGGGACCGGTTTCAATATGTTGAGGCTTGCCAGGCTTAAACCCGTTCATCATAGGTAGCGCGATAGCGCTACCTATAATATACTTGGCCATCCTTTTTTCCTTATATGTTTTTCACAGCGAGTGCGAAATTTGTGTCCCCCCCTCACAGCTATAACGGCACACATCTGAGAGGTGCGGTTTTTTTAAAAGGTAGATAATAGAAAAACTTAGTGCCCCCATTTTTCTTGTTTTACACTCAATACCGAGCGCGTCGTTGAGTGTGTAAAGTTTACACCAAAAATTCAAATAATTTGCGGAGGGCCAATTTTTTAAAAAAATGTTTTCCCTAATTAGTAGGTTACGAATCTGGTCTTAAAATTTCTTTACACTCATTGGTTGTTGCACAGGAGTGTAAATTAGACGGTTTTTACAGTTTTCATGTGGCCAAGCATATCTAACTCATTTTTACATTCTATGCAGTCTGATTGGTTTCAAAATATTGACGGTTAAAAAATCTAGGGGAGACTTTTTTTAATTTTTTTTAAAAGTAATATTCTCGAATTTAGTGGCGGTTTTTTGTAAAGAGTCTAGGACAAAAAAAACTTTCTTCCCTGCCATATTCTCCTCTATAGTAGACAAAAAGTAGTAACTACCCTTAAATGTGCCTCGTCTTAAGCGCTACACGTCAAAATTTAATTTGTTTCTTTTTAATCAATATTGCGTTATTAGTGCAAGTGTAAACTTTACACTGAAAAATTTTTCCGCCCATAGCGTCGTGGATGATGAATTTTTTCAAAAAATGTTTTCCCTAATTAGTAGGTTACGAATCTGGTCTTAAAATTTCTTTACCTCATTGGTTGTTGCACAGGTGTAAATTAGACTGATTTTACTGTTTTCATGTGCAAGAGCATATCTACTCAGTTTACATTCTATGCAGTCTGATTGGTTTCAAAAGGTAGACGGTTATAAAATCTAGGAGAAACTTTTTTATTTTTTTCTTAAAAAGTAATATTTTCGAATTTAGAGGCGGTTTATTGTAAAGAGTCTGAGACAAAATATTTTATCCCTGCCATATTCTCCACTTAGTAGAAAGAACATGGTAACTACCTGAAATCTGCCTCGTCTTAAGCGCTACACGTCAAAATTTATTTTGTTTTTTTACAATCAATATTGCGTTATTAGTGCAGGTGTAAACTTTACACATGAAAAAATTTTCCGCCCGACGTCGCGGATGATAGATTTTTTAAAAATGTCTCTGTGAGGTCAGAATAACGAATCTGACACCTCAAACTTTTCTACAATCAATACACAGTACCAGGGGTTTAAACTTTACCTCTAGTGGATGAGTAAAAAAACAGATTTTGTCAAAGATTTCTCTGCCAGCTTTTTCGGTTATATGTTATGATAATTTAAATAGATAAAAATAAAGTAACTTTTAAGGGCTACACGTCGAAGCAAACCGTGTTCAAAAAACGTAATATTGAGTTGTTTATGGGGGTGTAAAGTTCGAAATCTGAGGTGTAAAATGGGCGAAAAAACAGGTTTTTCGTATTTAGTTGGTAAATCATATCAAATATTGTGCGGAACATAAGTTTGGCACATACGAACGTACTACAATCAAAGGGCTACAAACTAGCCCAAACCGACTTTATTTACACTCAATGGGGCGTTCGGTTCAGATTTTCAAAGTTTTAGAATGTGTGGACAGTGAAAAATACGTGTTTGTCCATATTTTTGTTCGCCACCTTAGAGAAGTACTTCATTTTAATCCTATTCGACCTCTCCAAACCTGAACAGTGAAGAGTGGAGTGTAAATACAATTCGGTTTGGGCCAGTTTGTAGCCCTTTGATTAGTACGTTTAGTACGTTGTATGTGCCAAACTTATGTTTGTAAACTTTACACTGAAAAAATTTTTCGGAAAAAAATCGGTTTGGGTCTTTTAAAACAGATGAAAAAAAACCAATTGGTTGCCCCAGATGCACATTCTTGTGTAGTTCCCATACGCCGTACGACTCGTTAAGCGCAGCAGCAAGCGAGTCGCCCGGGACCACCTTCCTAAAAATTATCATATTTCTCATTCCATTCCCACACATATTTTCAATTAAAATCCGGGATAGGAAAATGGGTACTCGGGCTTAATGCGGACTTGAGTCGAATTGGTATATGTGTTATCATATCTTACGTGTGTTAAAAGATCATATGTGTGTCTCATATTTGTGCCTGTCTCTGTTTGTACATACCTTTACCGTAAGCTTTTGCCCATAGGCTATTGTCGTATTCATAGATCCTTTTCATATCTCTTGGTTCGTGTTGTTACGCCTCTTTTTCCGCGTCAGTTAAAACTGAAAACTGCGTGCGAGCGCAGTTTTGACCGCACTTTAAGATTTTACATTTTTACAATTAGTTTTGAGCCTGAGAGCCTCTCCGCCAGCTTCCGCGCTGAGCGTATCTATTTTTCTTTTCGTCGCCGTACGTGAGCAGACTTCGTACGTGCCTTTTTATCTGTTTGGCTGCAGAACTCGTCTGTTAGTTTTCCTGCGTAATGTGCACTGCTGCTTTTCGCCATACGCTTTGTTTTTAATCATTCGTGTTTAGCACTGAATTGGCATCAGTTGTGGTATGCCTTTGGCAGGGCTTTGTGCTCTTGTTTAATTGCATTGTTTGATTTTACCCGATTAGCGTAACACGACGGTCGGCAGCATGTATCCTCCATGCTGTCGCTGTTTAATTGCTTCATAATTTTTCTGTCCAAAAAATATTGTTAAAAATTAATTATTTAGTATTAACGATGCTAGGCTCGGTTGCGATTTCCGATGCTGTTCGAATTCGTCCAATCGCGCATACACTATCCCTAAGGAACCCTTAATATTTCCAAGCACCGGAATTCGGTTCAAAACAAGTTAAATAATAATCTTTCTGAGCCCTCAATTAGGTTTCCGGGGAACTTACTTTAATTAGGTACTTAATCTCAGAGGGGTTACGTCAAGTTTCACTAGGTGCGTGCGTAGAGGGACGGGCTACCTTGAATAGGCCGGGCCGCTTACCCCCGAATCGCCGGCTGGTGATCGACCTCCTAAAAAGGGCGAGAACTCCGTGTGAGCGCATAAGCTTGAGATTCGGGTTAAGTAAGCGAAGTGAACGTAGCTTGGGTCTACGTTAACGCATCTGATATTTATTTGTCCTTGGGCCATTGTGGAGAGACTAAATTTTTTCATAATTTTTTTTCATAATTTCGACTGAAATTTTCTTTAGACTCTGTGGTTGTGTAAAGTTTACACTGCATATTAAGTCAACTCTTGTTCTAGAGCCTTGCAAAGCGCTTAATTTTTTTAAAATGTTCTACGTAAAATCAGAATTGAGAATCTGACTATTAGTTTTCTCTACACCTAGTAGTTGTGTGAAGTGTGCACTAATCATTTGTTGTTAAAATGTAGTTCATACTACAAATTTATTTTACTTCCAAATCTGAGCGTTAATGTTCCTTACACTTGATATTTGCGTAAAGTTAATGCTGAAAAACATTGATCTGTTAAAATAATGTAAGGTTGTCTTGTTTGAAAAGGATAATGCTGATGTTAAGAACAGTATTGTTTTCCGTGTTCTTGGACTGCTGTCATTATAATGGCATGTTACTGTATGTGTTTACTGACTGATGTACTCAAATCAAACTAATTAAAAGTGGGGTACTAGCAAAGAAAAATGCTCCGATGGAACAAAAAAGATGAATATACTTGGAATTGTGGATTATTAAGGATGTAAAAGGAGGGGACTAGGAAAAATCTACCTAAAGTCGCAAAATCTGCTAAAAATCAGACTTTCTCGAAGCAACGCAAAAAATCGATGTATATTCTGCGGCCAACAGATTAAAATAAATATTTAACCATAAAAATGATTGAAAAAGCAGCACGTTAGCTATGCAGTAGCTATGGGAAATGATATTGAGTAAACTAACCGTCTTCTAAGCCAATTGAATGAAATAGCAAACATCGAAGACTATTGGAGACATGGTTGGTTTAAAACAGTAGGAAACGCGTAAGTTGACTTGAAACAGACTAAATGTAGATACACTAGCATGTCCGAAACGATTGTGTGCACTAATCAATCAGCCCCTGCTTTGCTTGCTATAATGCTCATAACAAAATAAAACAACTCTAAATACAATACCTCTTAGTTTTCTATCAATCAGGTGCCAGCAATTTAAAAAAGTAACCTTGATAGATTTCGTACACTCTTATCTGAAACTTCGAACATTATTTAAAAAAGACACTTTTTTAGAGGCCGTAGAATATACATCGATTTTTGCGTTGCTTAGAAAGTCTGATTTTTAGCAGATTTTGCGACTTTAGGTAGATTTTTCCTAGTCCCCTCCTTTTACATCCTTAATAATCCACAATTCCAAGTATATTCATCTTTTTTGTTCCATCGAGACATTTTTCTTTGCTAGTGATAAATATAGACAACATTTAATTTCGTTGTCGTATATTTCGGCATTGGTGTTACGTTTAAGCCTGGCTTAAGCCTGAACACATCGGGACCGGCTTAAGCCAGGCTTAAACCTGGCTACGTACATACAAGTTGAATATTGAAGTCAGGTTTAGGCCTGGCTTAAGCCTGAACGTTGAAACCGGGCCCATGTGGTTTTGTGGGAGTTGGTTTAACTCCCGAAGTCCACGCCTTCCAAACCCAGAGCTGCTTTGAAACAGGAGCGAATTTAAGTGGAACGGCCGCCCCCATTGGCCAAAAATATTTGGTGAGATAATGAATGGATATGAAGTTAGCAATGAGTTTTGGCAGTCAGTGACCATAATTTTTCAAATATTTTCAGCGCTGTGCGCCTGAAATAATGACATTCATTTACTTTCTTGACGACCTAGAAGCCAGTTTTAGTTCAATAGAATGAGTGTTCAAAACAATTTCAACAGTGGAAACAGCTATTTTAGCATAGTTTTCTTCTATTTTTAATCAAAAATTTTCGACGTTTCGCATCAAAAGCTACAAATACAGGAAGTCAAGCAGCAAATCAAGCTTCTAAACGTTCATCCGCCTAAATTTCACGAATTTCCCGGTGCTTTGCGTCAGAATTTCGCTAAAGTCAAAGAAATTCAAAAATTATTTCGAACAAAATTGTCGAAAGTCTCAAAATTTTTCGAAAAAAAGATTGCATCAAAAAGTGATTTTAAGTAAAAGTATACAATGTGAAACGCCGGAAACGCTATTACGCACGTGTAAGGAAATTTTTGGACCCACATATTATTGGGAAAAGTTGGGGGTACGGCCCCTTAGGAAAATCCTATATCCGCCACTGGTTGGAGGCGCGAAGCACAAAATTTTTTTGACATGGTTTAGGGACAGCTCCGATTTTGTTCTTAAATCTACGCCCAGAGACAGCTTTTTTTGACAGATCGGAGGCATTAGGGCGACGTAAGTCAAAACCGTATGCTAGTCAGTAAAGCGACATCAGACGCCTGAGCTGAACGAAAAACTACAAAATAAATTTTAAGAGACTAATTCAGAATGATAGAATTAATTTTAGAAATCAATAGTCATGAGCTTTAAAGTATACATGCTTTACGTAGAGCTTGTTTAACGTGATTATTGATGACAGGAAAATATATGCCACTTCATTTTACTTTTTGTACACAATTCTTTTGTATATGCAAGTGCATAGACAAAGATATTTAAAAAATCTTTGCGCATGCAAGAATGTTTTAAACGTACTAACTATATTAACAAAACGAATCAAAATATAAAAGCAACGCGCTGTATTTTTATAGACGGAAAATTCAGTCCTTTTTAGCTGCCTACAATTGGAAGCATTTGAGCGACAATTGCTATAAAATGTTCATTCTCCTCATGAATACTTTCTTTCTTTCCAATATCTCCATGTTAACATGTACATGTTAACATGTACCGATGCCGTCATTCACTTGTTTACCTCTTTATCATTTCAATTCTTTATCATTTTTTATTTATTCACTGATATAATCGCTAGTTACCTACTATCGCGCTTCTGACGTTTTGGCGCTTGTGAATACCATCTCGCTTGCATATATACTGTCGCACTTAAAGCTCTGCATACATACAAGCACACCTGGGCGTGGGGGTTTGGGGGTATGCACCCCGAAAAACCAAAATACCCCCAGAAACCAAAATACCCACAGAACTAAATTTTTGAAATTTCTTGTTTTTCGCAATTTTTTGGTGCTAATGGATAGTGCTCGATGAGAAACGTCGAAAAATGGTGTTTTCTTAGCCATACCGCCATTTGTAAGGTCATTTTTTGACTTTTGAAAAATCTTGCACCCCCAGAATTTTATCGCCGCCCACCTATGGTTTCCACCCTTAGTTGATTGACCCCCATCCCTCAAAGCCAAAAAATTTTTGACCCACCCCTTAACCCGATTTTTTGAAAAAAAAAGAATTTTATGGTCGTTTTTGGCCACAAATTATGGGTCATTTACCCATAGCCGTGCCTAGGGGGGTGCGAACTGTGCGGCCGCACGGGGCCGCTAAAAAAGTTGTAGTGCATGCCGTATAGAATTCATTTTTGGCGGCCCTCTTACAATAATTCGATACATACGTTCAAAAGGATCGATTTTTCGACGTTCTAATGCAAACCCAGTCAGTTAAAAATCTTTACTTGCATTTTTAAGAGAACGCTGACTGAGCTATACTTGTATTCATTTTCAGACATATTGTTGATTTTTCTGTTGCAATAATGTGTGTCCAGAAAATTGGGTTCGAAAAGGTTAAAATGTCAAAATTTTCTGCGCTTTGACCGAGCCATAGATCAAATGAATTTAAAAGCTTGAATCAGCTGAAATAATCTAGCACTTCACATCACTTGTAATTTAATGCACTATTTGTTCATTGGATAAGTGCGCATGCTTGTTGAGCATAAAACTAAAAGTGCGAAAATGATTGTGTACCAGTCTGTCTATTGTTTGCTTTTTTCTTTCTTTACAAGGACACAATCCTATTTTAAATGAAAGAAATGGCCAAATTTTCTTATGTTTTTGTGCATTTCCTGTTTTCTGAACTGCATCTTCTTAATAAGAAGGTCACAAATGGGCCTGAAAAGGGTAAGAACAAAAACTTCAATTTATACATTTTTCTATATCTTATTGGCAGCGACCCGTTGCTGCGCTATGTAATAAGCAAAGGTCGAAAAACGCATTTCAGCTCAGAAGTTTTGTGAGATGTAAGAGTTCATCAATTTTGAGTGTTTTTGGGCTCCATTTAGCGCGCGAAATTCGGCCGTTTTTGCGAAAATTTTAACGTTATTATTTGACATTAGAATGCTTTTTTTACAAAATTTGTAGGGACTCTGTCCCGGACCTGAGGAACGCTTGACCGCGCCACCTAAGACCCCCGCAGCATATGTGGGCAGCAACAAAATCCCGGGAGGGTAGGTGCAAGGTTTTTAGAGGTCGAAAAATGGTCTTAAAAATGATGGTATGGCTAAGAAATACCGTTTTCAAGGTTTCTCATTGAGCACTACCCACGAATACCAGCTTTAAAACATGGGAAGATGATGAATCGCTCAAGTCATGCACATGGACCAGACATGTACACTGAGCTAAAAGTTCTTGCTCGATCAAGTCCAAATGAATCAACTCCGCCACTAGCTACTCATCAAATATCTATCAAATGACTTCCAGGATGTTTTTCCCGAACCTTATAATTGATCTAAGAATTTTACTTACAATACCTATTGCTGTGGCCTCAGCAGAACGTTCCTTCTCGGAACTGAAATAAATAAAGACATATTTGCGGTCAACTATGACTGATTCTCGTCAAAGTGCGCTAGCGATTATTTCAATTGAAAAGGATTTATCATCTTCGTTAGATTTTTTGCGATTGATTGACCAGTTTGCCGCTCAGAAAGCTAGGCAAGTTATTTTGTAATAAATCACGTCATCATTCACGAAATAGGTAAATTATTTGAGAAAAAACATACGATACCTACTAAAAATAATATATTTTGTTAATAAATTAACAGTAAGATGCTAAGTGCGATCATATAAGTACATATGTAAAGGATATACATAAGTGATAATTATGATGCCTATAATACCAGTTTTAAAAATTATGGGGGCCGCCAAAATAAGTTTCGCCCAGGGCCGCTAAACCTCTAAGCTCGGCCCTGCCCCTCCCCATAAAAGTGACCGGGGACCCCCAAACAAATTCTCGAGCCCTTACGTGTATGCAAATACTTTGTTAACAATCCATGAAATAATCTCGAACAGCAATCGAAATTAACAATTTAAAAAAATAAAAATTATTTCTGGCTGTTTTAAGTTTCTTCCTTCTTTTCTTATATCATTAATTTCAAATTTTCACTTTAGCTAATTTTGCACTTAGATGAACTGCGCAGCCCGTTATATAGAAGCCAGTTGAAGGTCAGGATCTCAGCTTTGTCGATCCATGATGATTTTAAAAGTATTGGCATTAATTCTTCATAAAATATTATCTGTAGTCTGTTTCACACAAGTTCGGTCATAAATTCTAAAACTTTCTTCGACGTACGAGAAGCTGACACATTGCGATTATAGCATTGATCTGATACTTGATTACCGTAACCCTCGGCTTATTGTTGACAAAAATGCTTAAAATCTATGCACGAAGTTAAATGAAACAGACTATAAGCTCATGATTCATAGGTGATAAATATGCGTAAATTTCAAGGAAAATTCTATTCTGATCCTTCTCAACTTTGATTTTTATATGTTCATGCGAAATTTTCAGATTTTTCCTCGTAAATTCATTGACTCTCCTCCGGGTGAGCATTCTTGGTTTTTAGCCAAAGCTCCGATTAATAGAAACACTAAATATCTGCGCGTTCGTCCGTTTTTACTCTAATATATTTATAGCAACCTTAGACATTAGCAGTGACGTCAGAAGCCTCCACACACTTGATGAAATTATCTGTTGACGAAATTTTACTGAGTAAAGTGAAATAAAACCGGTTTAATCAATAAAACGTTATTTTTTCATTTCACATGAGGACTTGTGTGTGAGGTAATTAGGACGCCAATTTAAGAACAACTTTCAGCTCAAAACATACCTGCTACCTTTTTTTGATTACTCATTTATTGAAATCATGGCTTCCTATTTGTCACGTTTTAGCTTTAATACTGTGTACTTTTTAATGAAGTTAGCCAATTTTTATCGCTATTTTTCAACTTTTTTCGGCGCTTCGCGTCACGTAATAATCATGAACGACATTTACTGACTTTCTTGTCACTCTTAAAACTTTATTTTTACGCCAGAAGAGTAGTTTGTGTGAAGAAAAAGGATTTTTGATTCTTAAAACAAAAAAAATAAAATAAAAAAAGTACGAAATATTCAACTTCTCCGGATATCACAAATAATTCTGTCTATCAAAAGACGACGAAAACTGGCATTTTAAGCATGATGGGCGAATTTTTTGAACAATTTTTGACACTATTGGGAAAATTTGTGGTTCCGCCCCTCTTCCCTTTCAGAAAATCCTGGAACCGCAACTGTTCGAGCGTATTTAGGGGAAACAAAAATGATCAGATTCGACATTCGACTTACAATCGATTTTGTCGCGCAATAAATAATTGACATTGATTAGTAAAGTTTCTGATAGAAAAACCTCCCCTAAGGTCTTACGCTCTAGTTTTTCGGGAGTAGGCGCATTTATAAAATAGCGCAAGTTTTTCAGCAAAATAAGTAACTGACAGGATGTTTGCGTCGTCTGAACGCAAAATTTTTGTTCAATCAGTAGGCATTGGGAATAAATTTTTGCAGAAATTTCGTAACGGCACTTCTCACTAGTGTGCATCAATTGTAGGTATCAAACTAGACCTCCTATTATACAGGTGCACAGTGCTCCAGCATTTAATACTCCGTCTACAGGCACTATGACTATTTTTCAAATGGCTGGTAATGCAGAAAAGTGCGATACTTGTGTCTTTATAATTGTACATAGATCAGATGCATTAATTTTTCTCGCAGTGTACGTATCGGAATTTTTACCTTAATTTATATAATTGCGTTTTTGTTATATCCCAACTTTTTTCTTCTTGATCGTTCACCTTTTTTGCTAGCTTAGTATAAAAAACGAATAGTTCTATTGTCGTTTGTTGTAATCTATTCTTGCCAAACGATTTTATTGATTATTTATTCTTCAATATATGTGTATTTTCCACAGCGCAATTATGTACAGTCGTCGTTGAACTTCATTGTTGCCCAGGCAATCTCTCAACTCTTGAAGTTATTTTCTGTTGATATAGATAGAAAGTTTGTTCACACTTTTTCGATTATTTCTCATTAAGTGACTGTAACTATTTACGGAAAACGTACTCTTAGAATTTCGCAACTGTTATAAATGGATCCTCAATAAGTTGACAAGAAAGTCGCCTATTAAAAGTATTCAAAATTTTTCCAACCAGTAACTTTTAGCATTTATCGTGTAGAATTGAAATTCTAAGAAAGTTCCAAATGATGTCAGAAGTTTTTCTTTTTCATCATAAACTGTTTTTCATCATCATTTTCTTTTTCATCATAAAGTGTTTTTCATCACCATAAAAAATTTTCAAATGATGTCAGAAGTTTTTTCTTGTTCATCATAAACCAGTCACACTGATTTATTTTTCCTGGCCTTATTCGATGACTGCCAAATCTTAGTGCAGTCAGTAAAGTTATGCTTACATATATCTTGGAGACTCTGATCTTAAGACAGCCTTCGAAAATTAATTATTGTTGCTCAATCGACTCATTCTGCAGCTTTACTGTTTGTGCCAGTACTTTGCCTCACTGTTTTTCAAGTCATTCGTTCCTTATTCACTATAACATATATATTATTTTTTCAGTACTGTTTTATTTCTAAATCGAAGTAGAACTGATTGAAACTTACTAAGACGTTATACCCAGACGAATTAACAGATTTTATTTATCAGTTGCGCCCAAAACGATCTTCAATTAATTAGATTATTAGCGCTTCTGTTGGAATTTTTTTCTCGAGTATTTCTTAATTTGTCTTTAGTTTCATGCTATTATTACTGAACTTAGGATTACCTAAATGATGCACACTCCAATTATTTGAAAAAATATCAGTCTACGCGATTTGATCAAATAAGATTATAAATATTGAGAATGACTGTTCTGCGACGAAAAGGGCTACATCTTGCGAGTGTAATGACCGAAGGTCGTCATGTAGTTACGGACGAATTCCCGATTAGGCCAAGCTGGTGCGATGCAGCCCTGTGCTTGGAACAGATTAAAAGGGTAGGTGTTAATTTTAGCATTCTTTCTTGTTTTTTTGCGCGAAGATGCTTCGTACCTATAGGCGCATAAAACGGAATTAAATCGACGCTACTTCTATTGCATTTCCTGGTACCTATATAATCAACTTAGAGGCTCAACTTCTCGTATGATTTGGTCTTATAGCTCATTACTGAATCAATCAATAAAATGAGTAAAAATGCTAAAATATGAAGCGAAATGCACGACTCGTCAAAAATTGATTTAGCGGAAAATTAGTAATGATTTTTCGATCATACAAAGAATAATTTTAACATTAATATGCATCTGTTCGGAGTTCCGTCCATACACGATTTAGGGGGAAGGGGTTAGGAGGGGAGTAAGCTTTTCACCCCTCCCCAGAAATTTATTCACCCCTGAATTCGCGATTTTCTCCGACAATTTCCCAAAAAATTTGCATAGAGTGTGCTCTTTTGACTAATTCTGTGTACTCAAAACTGTTAAATTTTCGGCGCTTAGCGCCATATACTTATTTTTTGACTAATTTTGTTCAATTTAATCGAATTTTTTCTGACTTTTTTTTGAAATTTTTGTTTTTATGCTCTAGGAAGATAGTGCATCGTTAGAAACGCCGAAAAACGATGTTTTTGACGCATAAATAAATTATTACTTTGAATTCGAACTAATCAAGCTCATTTTGAAGCGAATCGATGTTACAAAAGGAAAGGCCCAAATTTTTTTACAAATCTTGTTATCTTTAAAAGAAAAGCAAATAATGGGATATTGTTATGCAAAAAATAATTTTATTCGAGTTCTAATCTAATTGATATTACACAGTAGCCCCTTGCAAAATTTTACAGAGAATGTATCAAAATTGAATAGTTACTAATATGATTGGTTAGCTACTTTTCGCTTATATTAATAAGTATTTTAATTATCTTTATGATGTTAAATTAAGATTCGGAAACCGATGATGCGATTGCTTTTCCATTCTATACTTTGATGTTTATTCTATGTCGTGCAATATAATTTCAGATCGTATGAGGATGTTTAACTTTTTAGAGATCTCAAAACATCCGTTTACTGTTCTTGATACGTTCTGCATTTTTTTATTATTTTCGTTTGTCTTTCACACCGTAGTAATCATTCAGAAAATTCCAGTTTATATAATTAAAATATTGAAAGTTATAAAACAAATAAAATTGCTGCCTTTGTAAGCGTATGCATTATAGGTTTTTATTTTTTTGGAATCACGAACAGAAAGAGTGTCGTTGTCGATGGTCATCAAGCGCCCAAACGTTATTCCGGTTTTTAAGAAAAAATTCGAAATTCGCGCGCAATAACAAAAGTCCAAAATTGCGCTGGCGTTATGATGTTACACTGTTTCTCATCACTAGAACTGCTTAGTTTTCTGTGAATATGCCCCTAGACTCAATTGAATTTTTTTCAGAGAACGTTTAGAAAGCAACACAGTTTATTTTTTCAATTTTTTACAGGGCAAAGCAGTCGGACATACGCCAGCGCTTGTTTTACGACAATGGCTTCAGAGTGGACTTTTTTACACGGGATGGATCATCCAAAAATATTATTATTTAGTATTATCATTTGGACTATTAATCTTTGTACTCTGGGGCATCGGACTGGTCAAAATTGTTATAGAAACCAATATCGAAAAATTATGGGTGCCAAGTGAGAATTTAGATGTTCGAGTGCTTTGTTATTTAAGTTTAAATTCGATTAAAAGTAGGAAGTATGGACACTAAAATACATTTTTATCAAAAAACGCGACTCCTGTTTTTGTTTAAAAAATTATTGAGACATTGCTTGTTAAAATGTGATATTTGATAATTATTATCAAAAATATTTATCCTTTAATCAAATAAAATTTAATAAAAATAAATAAAATTAGCTTCATTGGTAGTCATATTTATGTTAATGCATTAGTGCCTACACACGACTTACACATCACTTATAAATATATTATTTTGCTTTAAATATAAGCGGTGATTTTTTAATTTTCCTCAGTAAAAACAATTATATATGACTCAAAGCTTATTTTCTGTGTTTCGGAGTATTATATTTATTATTTTTAATTTCAGAAATAAGAAATTAAAGTTAAGCATCAGTTCAAATAAATTTTTTTCGTTTTTGACTTTTTAACTGAAAAATTAAAAGCCATTTTTTATTTCGAAAATTCGAATGATACTTGCAAACAATCAATTAATAAAATTAAATTATCCTAATATTGTTTTTAATTAATTTAAAAATCTACGGTGTACTCGCATGCCACGCATTAAGATCGGAAAATTTATATACAATTTTTTGTGCAGGAGGAGGAAGATTGGAAGCCGAGCGCGATTTTACAAAAAGTATTAGTATCAAAACTTCACAAGCCAACAATTGGTCGTTGATTGACGATAAAACTGGAATATCCGATGACCTGGGATCCACGTTCCAAGTTTTGATACAAACCGTCAGACACGAAGGCGAGAATATTCTGACAAAGGATCAATTTAAGCTCCACATCAATGTATTAAAGACCATAGCCAGTATGCAAATTCAGCAGTACAACAGGTATTTATTATGAGATCTCTCTCACTTTAACGAACTTACCTAGTTTATACTCTTTCTCTCACGAACTATCATTAAGTGACCTACTGCTAGCTCTTTAACTTATCACCGACCACTGACCTGTTTCAACTGGGTCAATCATCGGTAATTTTCTAACATTTTTATACCTCTACTTTTTTTGACATCTTGATAATGATAGCATTTTTATGACATAACATAGCGCTTACATTTCTTATGCAACATTCTTCTGTACTTACGATTAATTTTCTTTTTGCGCAGTAAATGAAGAAACAATTTTGAAAAAAATATTTGCCTCAGAAATATCAACAAGAATACTTTGTTTTTCAAGAAATTGGTCATTGTTCGACATCTGCTTTAAGCCTACTGTGCCATCTGCAAAGACAACCATTGGAGAAATTCTCGTTGACGTAAGATATAATGTATTTGTGGTACTAAGCGGCTTCTTTATGAGTGATCCGTAATAAAGAATTCGTTCGCAGGATTTTTTCTCTGTTGAATAATCTACATTTTTATAATTTACATAATTTTTAATCTTAATTTTTAATTTAAAATTTTGATGATTAACAACTAATCTCAAATATATGAAAATTACCGGAAATTTAATCCGAGCGAAGAAAACTTTTGAATTCAAGATAACTGGAATCGCTGTTTCCTATTCACCGCTTGCGTTTATTCAGATCACTAGATCGACTATGCCATGCATTATGATTTCGCCTTTGGATTGTTTTTGGGAAGGTGGAATTCCGCTTGGCCCATTTCCAGCGCCAAAATTATTCGGGTAGGCATGTAACGAGTAAATATAAGTAAAATTTTGTTCTTATTTCTCCTATTGTAGCGTTGCAGTGTACACGTATTTCGTTATCTTGATAATGTTTTCATAAGAAAATGTCGTTTGTTTAGTACAGACATCGAATGGAAAAAACTGAATCCCTCTGAAGTATTGGCTTTTGCTGGAAGAGCTTTGAAGACGTTTGCTGACGACGACGACGAAATAGACTCTGCTAATGATCTGTTTAATAGGGTAAGGAATGAAACACTTGGTTTTCAAGTAAGTTTATTCAGGGTATATTAATTTTTTAAATCATTTGACTGGGCTGGGCCATCTAACCAGCGGCGGATCTAGGATTTCCCTAAGAGGGGGAGGGGCGATATCCTAACTTTTCCAAAAACAGTCAAAAATAGGTCCAAAAATTTGCCCTTAACGTGCGAAATGGCGTTTTTTCGGCGTTTTACATTGTATGCTTTTACATAAAACCACTTTTGACGTAATATTTTTTCTAGAAATTTTAAAATTTTCGACAATTTTGTGCGAAAAAATCATTAAATATCTTTTACTTTAACAAAAACCTGGCGCCAAGCGCCGGAAAAATTTGTGAAATTGAGGCAGATAGACGTCAAGAAGCATGATTTACTGCTTGATTTCTTGTATTTATAGCATTTGACGTGAAACATCGAAATTTTCAATTGAAAATAGAAGAAAACTGTGCGATGCTTTTAAAATTGTTTTGTAACATACATGAACAGGAAATGGCTTCCAGGTCGCCGAGAAAGTAAATAAATGTCATTAATAGGTGTCATCTGACGCGTAGCGCCGGAAAATTTTGAGAAATTATGGTCACTGACGGCCAAAAATCATTGCAAATTGCATATCCATTCTTTATCTCGCCAATGGCCAATTGGGGGGCGGCCGCCCTCGCCCTTCCCTTAAATCCGTCCCTGCATCTAACTGAAGTCCTAATCTTTTTTGCTTATCTTTTAAAAAGTCTTGGTTGCGCGAAAAAAATAAATTGGATATTGAAAAATAGATGGAATCCATGAATGCTGCAACCGTACATGTACAGCATGGGAATTCTGAGGGGGTCAGGCTCGGTAAATTTCTTGAAAGTGCCTTTTCGACTAAAAACGATGGTTACACCTCAAAAACACTGTTTTCTGACGTTTATGACAATGTCGTTCTTTTTAGAGTATAAAAACAAGAACTTTCGACAAAATTCGAAAAAACGAGTAAATTGAACAAAATATAGTCAAAAATGTACGAATTCGAGACTTTTGAGCCAAAACCGATTAAAAAGGCACACTTTTTACAATTTTTACGAAAAATCGACAATCCTGAGG
Source organism: Mermis nigrescens (assembly GCA_036768485.1). Lineage (NCBI taxonomy): Eukaryota > Metazoa > Nematoda > Enoplea > Mermithida > Mermithidae > Mermis > Mermis nigrescens. Next base: position 418,186 of record JAVLUZ010000372.1, on the reverse strand, counting down.
GGCAAGCCATTTTCCGGGAGGGGGGTCGACCCCCTTACCCTCAAGAACACGTATGACTGCAACTAGTGATCGACCGGGGCGACTTTTTTGGCCGGGGCCGGGGCTGGCCGGGGTCAGACAAGGAAAATATTATTGCATGACACATACTTGGGGTGGGCATAGGAAAAGAAATAATGAGCAACTGCTCCATTCAGTAGTGAATGGCAAGCGCAAAGTTAGGTGCGCCTTTTCATATCAAGTTTTATTACTACTTATGTCACAAGAAACAAATTTAGTCCAGTGTTTCATTGTCTGAATCATCAACAAAGTCTATGTCGCTGCTATTAGCACACTATATCATTTGAATCTTCACTACTGCTACTGCTGCTCTAGCGATTGGATGCAATCACACCTGGGCAACAGCCCATCCCATCCCGTCCATGGAACGGGCTGACACAATAGCTGGACGGGTTGTAGGGTCTATTTGGATGGGCTGATTTTGAAAAATGCGATAAAACAGTGAAAAATCCAAGAAAATTGCCATTTTAACTCCATTTTCAGCCCAACTAAGGACCAACCAATCTTTGAGAGCCCATAGTTGGACGAGCTGAAGCTTCGGCTATTGCCCAGGTATGGATGCAACAGGTAATGGATGTAATAAATGAGACATCACACATTCCATAAGGGGGAGGGGTATTACCCCCTAAGGTTCCAAGACACAAGTCACTGTCAGACGATTTTTGGTGAAAACCTTTTGAATTTTTTTGAACTTAATTTTTTTGTATGGCAAAAGTGTACCTAACTATTAGAATTTCACGAAGTGATACATTATTTTAGAATGTGAGCTAGAGCAAATAGATAAACTATTACTATAAAACATGCATGTAATCGCTTAAAAATTTTATGAGGGTCCCTCAGTATACAGGTAACGGCTGGAAATCTAGGGTAGGGGGTCCCTTGCCATTTTTAGAAGGAGGGGGTTAGCACCTAGATTAAAAATGGTAAAAACACATAAAAATAGCCAAAAAAGCGCAGGTTTTCGCCAAAAAATGGGGGAGGGTGGTCAAATATTTTCTGACTTTCAAGGAAGTTCAAGGCTTCAAAGCGTGGATGGGGGATGGCCCAAACTCCCTGTCACATGTATATTTATCGGCCATTTTCAGGGAAGGGTGGTAAGCGGCTCCATTCTTGCAGCCGCTTACCCCCTGAAAATCTTTAAAATGGTAAAATTTGCAATAAGGAATTCTACCATCTTTACAGTTTTTGTTCTTCAAAAATCTTTGTACATGTACAAAGACGGTCCTGAAAAGTCTTTGTACATCAGTAAACATCTTCGCTGAATACAAAAAGACCGTGCTTCTAAATGTGATCATTCGGCTTGAATTTAGTTGATAATATTAGTGCGGCGCGAAGTGCCGAAATTTTTATGAGCTTTTGATGGAATTCACACATAAAATTCGACTGAGAAAGCTAAAACAACTTGTACTACAAAATCAGAAAAATTACAAAAATTGTAATATGCGAATTAAATCTTGTAATAAGCAACACTGCGCTTAGAATGGAAAAATGTCAAATATTCAGAAACCCAAAAATTAGCCAAATACACTGCTAAAGGCCGAAAAACAATGTTCTACCACACTGAAATCGTTACTGTACCATATTAAAGTATACAAAAATTTGCATGTACAAAACAGTGTTTTTTGTATTAGCCAAAGATTTTTCCCGATGTACAAAGACTTTTTCAGGACTATCTTTGTACATGTACAAAGATTTTTGGGAAGATAAAAACTGTAAAATGGTGTAAAATTCCAGAAAATTTTCGGGCGCTTCGCTCCGATATGAAAAATTGTCTGTCCTATATATCTTTAAAATGGCAAAATTTGCATTTAGAATGGAAAAATGTCAAATTTGTAGGCGCTTCGTGCCGTTTCGAGACAATTTTAGTAATAATTGGCGTTAGAAACCCGGAAATTAGCTAAAATATACAATCAAAAGTCAAAAGACCCTGTTTTACCACACTAAAATAGCTACTGTACTATATTATAGTAACCAAAAATTTGTGTGTACAAAATGTACAAAGACTTTTGGGTACCATCTTTGTTCATGTATATACAAAGGTGCATTGTACAAAAAAACGCTGTCACATACTGATAGTATACGAAAATGTGCATGTTTAAAAATATATTTATATAATATGGCTACAAAAATTTGTTAACTCATACAAAGACTTTTTCGGAGATCTTTGTACAAGCACAAGAAGCTCATACAACAAAATAGAGTCGGCTAATAATAGTCCACCACTTAATCTTTCTGGTCCTTGAATTTGGGATTTCACCCCTCCTCAACTCTGGACCTTAGGAAACTATTTGAGACATATTTAGTTTATCGGATCGGACGCAATTCTGCAGCGTAGTTTACATTCCCCTCTAATTAACCTCCGTCCTAATAACTATTACACAAGAAACGCTTTTTAAAGCACGCGGTTCCCATTCAATTAAATGTAAAAGTGTTTTTTGTAAAAATAGTTTGTTGAAAACGTACAATTTTTAACTAGAAATAGAACGTATTTGTCAACTCTGAATGCAGTATCACAGCCTGTACAAAATACGAATTACACTAAATTTTTTCCCCGGCCCCGGCCGTTTTTTGACCTTGCCCCGGCCGGGGCCAGGATGCTCAAAATGGCCGGGTGATTGCCGGGGCCGGGGCCCCGGTCGATCACTAACTGCAACTACTAAATATTGTGTTTTATACATAAATGAGAATCTGCCACTTCAGTATGGGTATTGGATTATAATTTATTCTTATCATTTCATTGAAGTTTCTCATTAAAACGGAATTAAATAGGCAGCTTATCGAGCTTGCGTCTTGTACATCTGACCTCCAATACCTATTTCCAACTATTGTTTATCCTCATTAATTTTCCTGTTGAACAAAGTGCTTCAAATGCATTAAAAATTACAATAGCGTTTTATGCTGTCTGCGTTAACTTTTGTATAACCCAGTTCTCAATAAGAAACTGATCACATTTCCACAGTGGATATGTCTTGAATTCTCAGCCTGCCTGCAATAGTTGTTCAAAAAATGTCTTGGTGCATTGATAATAAGCTTAGCGATATACCGGAGAGAACAAACGCTCTAGGTTAAGCTATAAAATTTCAACAATGTTTGCCGAGAAAACAATAACACGTGGAATGTGGTGAATTTTGCCGATTTTCAGGCTGGTATAGGCGCAGCTTATCAGGTTCGGCCGTGCATCGATCCACTTGATCCCGAATGCCCCAAAACTGCTCCCAACAATATAGATTCTTGTACTCTCGTGAATCGTTTCACGGCTTGGAACCGCCAAAACATGGTTTACGTGATGCCTCCTGTTCCGAAGGCAACGGAACCACCGCCTCCGCTTTACGACGATTATTACGATATGTCGGACAGTACTAGAGAAAAGAAAACAATGAAGTAATATGTACAGATAAGCTTTCAGATTTTTTATTGTAAATCGTAACTATTTTCGGCTAATACACGTATGTAAGAGTTGGGAAGCTTTTAGGGAAAAAAATTTAGGTAAAGTCTTAAATTTGAAATACGCCTGTTTTTTTAATTGCAAGCGCCTCGGCCTTTTGAAGGCACGAATGCCTTCCGCCTCCTCGATTTCAAATGCGCAAACTTAATTTAAGTAATCATTTGCTTGGCTTTACAAAAAATACAAACGTTTGTAGGACAAGGGTATATATAACATTTGTATAAAATCATTGCTTCTTTGAAATTGAAACATTTATACATAAGTGAAAAGAAATATTTGATCAATAGGAATTCGACTCATCACAATGACACCAAATCTCGCACTAAGAGAAGTGAGCCAACTGCGCAGCCTGGTGATTTGCTTAGTTTTGTGGAAAGCATGAATGTCGCTGGCATAACGAGTTCAACGGGATCTCCAATTGATGTAGCTGCTGCACAAGTAACTAATTTTAGCCCTTTATTATAAATTTGAAAGGAAATTTTCCCGAGTTTAATCTGCAAACGTTTGCTCGAAAGTGCATTCTGCCGCATTCATCATTAAAAATGGATATCTGTTCCTGCGAGTTAAATGCATTGCGTCGTTTTGGTGGTTAAAAAATGGATGGCATATCTGACCCTGTAACTTCTTAACGACCTGGAGCCATGCATGTAACAAGGGGATTGGGGGGACCCCTACCCGAATTCAGACGCCCCCTCATTCCCCTAAAGCTAGAAAGTTTTTGACCCCCCCCCGATTTTTGGAAAAAATTGAATTTTTTGGCAATTTTTTAGGCGTTTTTGGCCGTTCTCGGCCAAAAATTGGAAGTCATCTACCCCCCCCCTCTAAAAATGGCCGGTGACCCCCTCAATTTCGAGCCGTTACATGTATGCATGGAGCGAATGGGATGCAGTAAAATTTTGTAAAGTCTATAACGTTCTTTGTAAAGTAAAGTTTTTGTAAAATTTTTTCTATTTATGCAGTAAATTTTTTTAGCAATGAGCTTATCGTACTTGCATTGGCTTCTTAATGTTTTATTTGCACTTATTGCATTGTTCTAAAGATATACATACGCTGTTTCATGAAACTATTTTTGGAAACGTGAAAGCATTCTTCAGGAAATCTAATAAACTTCGTCGACCTGTAATTTTACAGTATCTTTGATGTTTGAGCTCAATTTATTTTATTCTTCGAGCCTCATCATTCGATTGTCAATGTCTAAATTGGCTGCATGGTATTTTACGTTATTAGCTCTTTATCGAAAATTTCATGTTTTCACGGATTATAAGTGATAATTCTTAAAAAAATTAGATTAATGAAAAAGAAATCATTCCGCAGAGTGAAAGTAAAATTGAATAAATAATGGACAGGCACGTAGTTCTGGGGAATGGGGGTTCCGGACCCCCCAAAATTCAGAAAAAACCGGAAAAATAGGACTTTTTAAACGTTATTCTATGCTATTTTTGGCTTTTTTAGGCTTAGTCCCCCAAACTTGGTGTTGGTCCCCCAAAATAGGACGGCCAGCTACGTGCTTGATAATGAACACATATTTCCGATTGGGTGGCATATAGAATTCGTCTTCAACTATCATTTCGTGCTGGGAAAAACGAATTTTGCTTAATCGATTGTGAATCAAGAACAGTGCAATCAGTATGACTATAACTTTACCAACTTTTTATAGAGATAACAAGCTCTAAGCCATGTTCAATTTAATAACGTGTCTGAAAAGCTATTACGAACCGGAGTGCGATTAAATTTTCGACCCATCTAGTAAATGAAAAAAATGTGAATTTATTGTGAATTACGAATAAGCTCGAGAAACGATCCGAAAGCTGATTTAAAAACGAGGTTTTCTTGAGGGTTTCAGGTGAAAAAATTGAATAAACATATTTGATTGTATTCAGATAGTATGAACTGCTTAATTTCTGACATAATGATTTAATAGAAATGTCGATTTCCGTGCTGTTTAACATCTTTTGTCCTCAGTGAAGAATTCATAAAACTGTTTAGTCGTCATGTTACAAGATCAATCAATTAATAGTTGACGAAGAAGTTCAGAGGTAAAAACCAGCCAGCTTATATCAGTCACATTTTAGGCAAAATTAATTAAGCATAAAAATTGTGCAATGGAATGTGCGTTTTGCGAAAATTTGATTAAAATTTATCTCTGCGCTCTTTTTTCAATCAATCGTTCGATTAAGCGACTGGTATTTAATTAGAAGACAATTTCAGGCCGTGTAAGGAAGTTCAATATAATGAATCTGCTAAGAACCAGTGTGTAACCGGTCTGTAGGGTAACCTTAAGATAAAACATTCAAGTTTTTTGGCTTCATCGATCTGTAAGGTCCTCAGAAAAATATGAAATTGAAGGGCGTATTCGATTTAAATATATTCAACTTTTTAATTTAAATATTTAATTTGAAATTTAAATGTTCAGAATTATTGTAAAGAAAGGTTTATTTTTAGCTCTATTCTGCCTTTAGGCCTCAAGTAATTTGTGCAATATTTTTAAGCGCAACAAGACAGATGAATGTGTCCATCAGCCATACGTCGATAGAGTTTTTGAAATTTTTCGAAATGACCCTGAACTAACCATGAAACTTTTACCCGAAATGCGGCCAAATTATGGCAAAATCATGAAAGGTGGTTGCAAAGGTTTTGCTTTAAAGTTCATGGAATGGCCGGAGCAAATAATAATTGGTGACGTTAAAAGAGAATCTGATGGTTCGATAAAAAGGTAAGGAAATTTGTTTTCATTTATCGTAAGCTCCGATTTAAGAGACTCAGCGCAGACATTAATGGGCAGCAAGAAAATTCTTGGGGGATGGGTGATCCTAAAACATTACTAAAAATAGAATTGTGTGGGGTCTACAGTAATCTGCGGGATTCTGTGGGGTGTAACCCCCCCCTCGCAGACCCCTCGTACACTCATGTGTGAGCGCAAATATAGGATTAAATTGATCCAGTCCTTGAGTTATTCGTTTGCTTCTGTCGACATTGCAGTAGCAAGCGAATTTGCGAAGAATAATACGAGACATAAATAAATGAAAAGCGGAATAGACTGATGTGCAACTTTCTAATTCAGACTAGTTTTTCAGATCATAGCCTTCTAATAAATTTGCCTGAAATCTTTGCTAAAAAATACTTTCCAATCTTCTGATCTTCTCCGCTATCTTTATAAAAACATTCTAATTGTACTTCATCGACCGAATAGCGATTTTTCCGAAATTACGATTATATGACAGTTTGACGACGTTAGCGACGCCACTCTTGCAATGCGTGTTATTTGTGTTTTTTATAATCTCGTACGAAAAATTTGCTACAGAAATGCATAAACGCTGAAATCAGTGAGCTCAAAGAGGATATTCACTACTGAGTACTTTTTTGCGAGGGAGTATTTCAAGCATAAATAGAGAAAAAAGGCATTTAAACTTGAGTTTTCTTTCAAAAGCGCTAGAACGTTTCGTATCATAGTAAATTGAATAACAAGAAGGGAAAATTTGTTTTTAATATGCAACTTATTACAAGCTGTTTTGAATTTAAAAAATGATGGCGATGTAACAAACAGAACGGTTCTAATCAATATTAGAAAACGAATGATTTTTCTGTGCGATTTTTATTATCAGCAAAAGAACAATATTTATCGTCTGTGAATATGGAATATACATATAATGCTTTTGAATGATATCGGTAAGTTGCCAAAACTCGTTGTGACAATGTTGGAAGTCTAGGTGTCAATGTACGGGACCGCGCCTCAATCTTGAGGGGTTTGGGGGCGTTATAAAAATTCTGAAGGTCAAAAACGTGCTGCTAAATTGGCGATAGGAACAAAAACACATTATTTTTTATTTTTCTCATCGATCTCTATTTATTGACATAAAAAATCGCTGAATAACGAAAAACTTTAAAAATTCAAATGATATTAATTTAAATCATCTTAAACAGGTTGCATACGTCTTTGAATGACGCAATTTTTAACTTGCTCCTTTCGGTATCGCAATCTTCATAAACGTTTGTGATTTTCAGATAATACAGTCTAGTTGAGTTTTATATCAAAGTAACAATTATCTGGTGATTGTTCTCATTCAGCGTTAGTAATAAAAGTCTTATTTTAAGCGCAGGCGCCCTGCAAACGGTGATCATGCTAGCAAATTACAACGATGTCTACAGCAGGCTAAAAGAAAAATTGACTGACGAAAATAATCACACTTTGCCCAAATGGTGGTCTCCTACAGCGGCTCGAGAGTTGATTAAAAGTTGGCAAAGAAAATATTCGGACATTGTTTTTAATTGGCCTAATAATACGGAACAATCGAGGATTTTGCACCCTCTAGCGGCAGCGAGTTTGGAGGATATGGTGGAGGAGTTTAGCCGTTTTAATCCGTCGTTTATCATTATCGGATATTTTCTTATGGTAAATCTGGCGCCTACTTGAATCAATTCGAATCTGTAATATTATCAAAAAAAGTTATACAGATTTTGATAGTTTAGAAATTTTTATAAATTTTGTCGAATCGTAATCAGATCTCGCGCAGATTCTGCTGAACGTTCTAGAACTGAAACTTTAAATGAGTCCCTTAAGTTTATTATTTTTTGGCGTAAACACTCTTGAAACTATCTGTTCCATTCTATCGAAAAATTTAAATGGATATGGTCGTGACATTGATTTGAATTCATTTTTATTTCAGAACAAAAAGATGTTTGGTCAAAAATTAAGTTTTGATTACGGAAGTACTTACTCATAATGTAAGCCTTATCTTTATGCTCCTAAGCGGTCTGTGAGTCTGCTTCACATGAGGTTTGATGTCACTTTCTAAATTATTATTCACTGAAAGCTAAAACAATTATTAAATCGAATAGCAATGACGGTTCAAGTATGCTCTCCATTTTCATGGACCGTTTTAATAAAATTCTGAAGGATAGTCTCGTCTATGAAATTGATCTCGCGAAATCGAAGACTTTATGAAGATGCTCGTAAAACGAATTCATCTTTCATTCAAGGATTCCAGAAATACAATAAGAAAATTAGTGCATCATCAACGTCTTCATTGATTGTTTTTTCGCTCGCATGTTCCTAAAACTGGAGAACAATATTTTTAATGGCAGTTAGCCAATTATATCAGAATAGTCGTCGCTTTTACAAGACATGCATAGCATAGTTTCCCAAGGTCGAAAGTTCAGAAGGGGGTGAAATCCCAAAATTTGAGACCACTTAATTTAGATTTCTAGCCTTTTTTGCAGGTCATATATGCAAAACGCTTAAAACATCCTAAATAGCATGTTTTAATGTGAAAAACTGCATTTTAAACTAATTTTTTGTCCCATTTTGACTACTTTCGTCACTCTTGTAAGTAAAAAATATAAGAATTCATCGAAAATTCTGACTTTTCAGATCTTTTTTACTTCATTCTAGGTATTTTATGGGTAAATAAAACAGAAATGCACTAGTCAAAAATTATTAACATCTGCGCTGCTTTTGTACCCAAAAATCATTGCAGAAAACGTTTGATAGCTCAAAATTGTCTGACAGTGATTCAAGTCTCGGACCCTGAGGTGGGGGTAATACCCCCCCCCTCACCCTCCCCCTATGGGAATGTGTGATGCATAGGCATGAACAGTCTAGAGAAAAATACGAAAATGTGTCAAAATTATAAAAATTAACCAATTTAGCAACTAATATCACAAATATGATTCTGCTGGGGCTGAAAGTTTTTGCGGGGATGAAATCCACTAAGGAAATGCATGCGATGTTCAATTCCATGCACGTAGCTGTGGTGGATAGGGGGAGGATTGATCCTCCTAAATGTTGAAAGTGCGAGTATTTTTTATTAGGGTGCCCAAAAAAATAAAAATTCTTGAAGCGTATTAGAAAGACCGTTAGTATAAATTTTGGCATGTCTTTGAGCTAATAGGCCCAGAATTTTCGGACGCTTTCATCATAAATATTTTATTTTTCTAAAATTATTCCTTCTCTAGTGATTAGAGCTCACTGAGTAACGCTTAGAACTACCATTATTTTTATCTATCTACAAGTATTTGTCGAGACATTTGACTTCAAAAATTTAATCCCCTGAAATACATAAGGTCAGCTACGTGCCTGTTTAATTCACTTTAACATAAAAATTTTTCAGATCGTTTATGCCGCACTGTCCGCCTTAAGTTTTGCTAACAAAGGAGCCAGATCGCAATGCAGCCTAGCCGTTGTTGGATGTTCCATAGTATTGCTAGCCAATGTCTCCGGTCTAGGATGTACTCTTATTTTCGGCATAGAATTCAATGCAACTACGACTCAGATTTTGCCCTTCTTGCTTTTAAGTTTAGGAGTGGACGAAATGTTTCTATTGCTGAATAAATACAAGGAAATCGTGGTCAAACTGGATCATGACGAAATTGGTATTCTATTGCGGGAAACTGGACTATCAGTTCTGATCACTTATGTGAATAACATCTTGGCATTTTTTGCGGGTATTTTGCTTCCTTTGCCGGCATTGAAAATATTTTGTTTGCAGGTAATTGTTTTTCCATCATTTAGAGCATTTAGCATTGCGGGAAATATGGGCCCTATATGTTTTAAACTTTGTGCTTTGACTATAATATTGCTTCGAAATGTAGAAAATCTCAAATTCTATCGTGTATCACATTAAGAATCAAGCATTTAAAGCATGCTTCTATACAGTTCATGAAGCACACACAATACAATTTTGATGTACTCTGCACACCATGTACACTGATTATTTTTTAACGTTCATATGGAATATAATTTCTTGTGAGATTCAGAGCTCATAAATGAAGCGATTTTGAAGGAAAGAAAGATTGAATGCTTCTTTGACATCTAAACATATTTACTGCAAATATTACTTTGGAGACTAGAAATGAACAAATTTTTGAGTCTGACGAGTTAGCAATGTATTTCGTCCGTAAACATAAAAACCGAGATGAAATCTAAATCGCCTCGTAGCAATCAAACATGCAAATATGTACAGCTAGTTAGATTTGTATACTAGCAAAGAAAAATGCTCTGATGGGACAGAAAGGATGAATATATGTACTTGGAATTACGCATAATTAAGGACATAAAAGGAGGGGTCTAGGGATAAGTTACCTGTATGCCTGTGAAAGTTGTAAGAATCTACTCAAAAAGACTTCAGCTAAAAAAACACAAAAATCGAAGTATATCCTGCGGCCTGCAGGAGGGTGTTGAACCTCTGACGTGAAATAAATAACATTAACAGCTTATTCCTAGAAAAGAAGCGATCACTAATTAAAAAAGCATAATGTTCATTCTTACGCTAGCATGGCACACACACTGCTATGGGCAGCAATTAACAAGATAGTGTGCTTGTCATAATTCATTTATGAAGCCATTGACGATCAACTAAATATAGGTTATACATTGAAAGAGAAATTTGAGATTGATAAGAAGCTAAATCGGTTATTAAAGCACATCAGAGCTTCCTCATAATCTCTTTTTCTGAGCCAGTGAACAACGTTTCGTAAAGGCATGCATTTTTCAGAAGCCGTAGAGTATACTTCGATTTGTTGTGTTTTTTAGCTAAAGTCTAATTTTTAGTAGATTCTTACAACTTTCAAAGGCATACAGGTAACCTTCCCCCTTTTATGTTCTTATTGATGCGCAATTCTAAGTATGTATATTCGTCCTTTTTGTTCCATCGGAGCATTTTTCTTTGCTAGTACCCTACTTCTAATTAGCATGATTTAAGTAAATCAGTCAGTCAACAAATAGGTAACATGTCACAATAATGACAGCAGTTCGAAGAACGCGGAAAACAATACTGTTCTAAACATCAGCATTATCTTTTTTAAACAAGATAGCCTTACCTTATTTAAATTCCAAGTATTATTCATCCTTTCTGTCCCATCAGAGTTTTCAGTGTAAATTTTACGCAATTACTGGGTGTAAGGAACACTCAAGCCCGCTTCAGAAGTGAATGTCGGCGATATCGCCGACTGTTGTCTGCGATATCGGCCTTGTCAGAGCCGCCACAGTAGCCATAAGTACTGTGTATGTATGCTCGCATAAGCAATGCATGCATGTACATACAAACATATGTAGGGGACATGTAACGTGATAACGTGAATAGCAATGTTAAAATGGATAGTGAATAAAAATTTTTTTAAAGAAATTTAAATAAATAGAATAATAAAAAATAAATGGAATAACATTTGATAAAATAATGAGAGTAAAATACGTAAAATTATAATGCTCTCATTACTTAACTTTTTTTAACCTGCCAGAAACATTGAAGGAAATGAGTGTACAACTAACTCGGAAAATCAAGGATTTTACAAATCGAATGGCATAATATAAATGAATTTGTTTCTTTCCCTAAAATTAATTGGAAAAAATTTATTCGCAATTTTTTATTTAATTAATTTATTCTAAATTCAATATTTAACTAATTAAACACTTAGTCAATGAATTAAGTGATTAAATACTTCATTTAGTTTTCAAAGTCTACCTCATTTTGCTGCTTTTAAGCTCACTAAAATTCATGGGATGTACAAAAACAAATAAGTATATAATGCATATGCATGTCATACGCGTGCACATTTTTTCTTCCACTGACTGCACTATACTACGTGCTCAAATAGTCGACGATATCGCAGAGAAATAGAAATGGATCCTATTCCCCCGATTTCAGTCGGCAATATTGCTGACAGAAATCGGCGATATCGCCGATATCACCGACTTTTACTTCTGAAGCAGGACTCAAATTCGTTATCCTGACGGTATATAAAACATTTCAAAGAAAAGCTTTTGCAAAGCTCTGAAAATAATGCTAATTTTCAGTGTAAACTTGACACATATACTGAGTGTGAAAAAACATACTGTCAGATTCGTAATTCTGACCTAACGGGACATATTTTGCAAAAAAATTCACGTTTTGCAACGCTCTGAGAGTTAAACAAATTTATAGTGTAAACTTTTTACACCAGTAATAAATGAATAGATTGAACTTTACACAACTACTGGGTGTAGAGAAAACTAACAGTCAGATTCGTAATTCTGACATTATATAAAACATTTTCAAAAAATTTAAGATCCGCAACGATCTAGAACTGAAGTTAATTTTCAATGTAAACTTTACACAACCACCGAATGAAAATAAGATTTAAGTCGGATTCGTAATTGTGATATTACTCTGATATTACGATAAATATTTATGAAAAAATAACTCTCCGCAATGGTCTGAAGACAATATTAAATGTGAACTACTTTACACCACTATTCAGTGTAAACAAAGGCGCCAAACTGACGTATGACATTTGAACCCTGGTACATTTTTAGACTCGTGATCATGTCCAGACACATAACCGGAGAAGTTGGCAGAAAAAAACAAGACAGAAACACGTTTTACACCCCGATTTTTGATTTTACACCTCCCGAAAAAGCTCAATATTGATGTACATAAACACAATTTGCTATGACGTGCACCCCTTAGAACGTGCTTTATTCTTATTCTGTTTGTTCGACTTATCCAACTTCTAAACGGATATATTGGCGAACAAATAAGGGACAAAAACGTTTTCCACCATCGACTACATTGTAAACTTTAAAAATCTGAACCTAAATAAGTCCCTGTTGACTTTACAGAAATCCGGTTTGGACCAATTTGTGTATCCCTTGAATTTTAGTACGTGTATGTGTGAAAATCTTCTGTTCCGCAATTTATTTGTGGTATTGACCAATCAAAGAAGGGAAGAAAACGTCGTTTTTTGCGCCCAATGTTGCACCCCTGATTTGGAAGTTTACGCATCTAGGAGTTCCTTAATATTGAATTTTTTAAACGCAGTTTTCTGCGATGTGTAGCCCTTGTAAAGTACTTTATTTTTGTTTTATTCAACTTGTTTCGATTTATAACCGGAAAAGTTGGCAGAGAAATCTGAGACAAGACTAGTTTTTTACATCGTCCACTACCGTGTAAAGTTTAAACCCCTATATCTAACTCTATATTGAGTGTATAAAAGTTTGCTGGTAAGCCGAAAGTAGCCCTTTAGTCGTGGTACATTTCTATTAGAAAAAATTTCTTGGGGCTGATAATCGGAGTTGTTGACAGACAAAAGACAGGCCAACATGTGTTTTTTCACCCTCAGATTCTTTACACTCTTTACACTGCCACTTTAGAAATAAGTTACTTGAAAAAATAAAAAAGTACCATCTAGCTCAATCAAGAAAACTAGACTAAACAGAATGCAAAGCTGAAATAGAAAAGTCTAGGTGACAGATCGAAATTTAATAAAACTGTATGTTATAAGGTTACAGTAAAACTTTAAACGCTCTTTACACCATGGGTTACAGTAAAAAAATTGAAAGAGCTGATTCGGGTCTTTTTATCTACGTATCTCTAAAATAACCGCACAATACAGAAATGCCTTATTGTTGCTCTAGGGGGTGTACAGGTGTTAAGGGTGCCCAAGTATATAATAGGTACGCGCTAACGCGTTACCTATACTAGATCTGTATCTCATCTGAAGTGTAGAGCACTAAAACTCATGCTATATGGATAAATTAAGCTAAAGCTGCACAAGTTAAAAATATAAAATTTTTGAATTTGTGGTGGTTGACTTAATAAAGGAACAATGTAAAATGATAAAGTGTACGATTTCTTAATTGCTTTATTCATTTTCAGATTTGTTTTTGAGGGAATTTCATGTCTGCTTTGAGCCGCAGAGATCTTGCTTAATTCTTTTAAAGAATTCAGCAGATCTTTAAGTTATGAGGAGAGTTTTTCTGCATAATATTGGATTTCCAATTATATTGTTGCTCTGACTTGTTTTTTGCTGTTTGCAGGTTGCTATAGTATTGGTTTTTAATCTGGTCGCTATTCTGACGCTCTTCCCCGCCGCCATGGTTTTGGACCTTAAACGACAAAGAGCCGGCCGAGTGGACTTTTTATGCTGCTTGAGGGGCGAAGCCGTTCGCTTGAAGCGTAATAAAAAAGCAACCAATATACCCGAAAAACTGGTCAGTCAAGTAACGTACAAACAAGACGATGGACTAGAAATGAATGAAAAAACTCACGCCATCAATGGATCACCGGCTAATGGATACATCGGAAGCAACGGCGCCTCTAATGGGAAGATTAAATCGAAAAACTGGCGGTCTAAATTCACGTTAAATAACTTTGTTGAAAAGTGCTTCGCTCCTTTGATGCAGAAATTGCCAGTGAAGGTTATAGCCTCAAGAAATTTATTTTATATTTCATCAGTGACGTGATTTCTTGCTCTGATCTTCTAACATCAATCGCTTGCCAGGTTTTGAATGCGTAGCCGGTAATTAATTGTCCGCATATGTATGTGATACTACTGATATTGGGTTTGAGAATACCAGTTTATACTGGACACAAATCAGCTCAAATCGATTTTAAAATTTTGAATTTTGGGCAAAAATTAGCTGAAAAGGCCAATCTACAATTCAAGACAAGTCTAGTTTGAGCCTGACTTCAGCTAGTAGATCGGAACCGAGCTTAAAACGGGAAAACCAGTATATAATAGGAAGTTATTATCATGACAAAATAGAAAAGGAAAAAGAAAAATAACAGAACAAATAAGCATTGGTACTTTTAGTAAAAATGATACAAAATGACGTCAGAAATAGTACATACGAATGAATGAGCCTTAAATGAAGAAGTTGGCGTAACAGTGCGCATTTGATTCGAAAGATTTCAATTTACACGCGATAAAATAACAAGGGATCGATAGAATAAAGGAAGGAAGTGATTAACTATAATAGACGCCGTCGTCAGATGGAAAAATATAAATATTATTTTTGTATCGAATCTAGAGGTTGCATGAGCAGCATGATTGCAACTTGTAGATGCATCAGAATACCAATACGTTTTTTGGTCTATAAAAAAGCAAATTATTTAATTATATTTTAATGTTTCTAAGATCTTGCTCATACCGACTGATTAAGTTGAGAGCTAACGTTTCTTGCTTTGAGACTCTTTGATTTAGTAGCTAGACGATTAAGTGCAAAGAATAGTTTTGGATTTTCAGTTTTTGCGATACTCAAGCCACAATTAAGTACTTCCTTAATCTTTATTAAAATTGAGCTTTCCCAAAGTCCATAATTTAAATTTTTAATATTTCCGAAGTTTCGACTTTTATGTTTCACTTTTTAAATTTTTTAAAATCAACAATATTCTGCTGCATGAAATCTATTTAAGTTTCGAGCTTTAAATACATTATTCATGTAATATATAGTCAGTAAGTGTGCAAAACGTTCAAGCAAAAGTAAAATGGACTTGTCTTCTTTGCCTTCATTGAGAATTGTAGCTTTAATGATTTTCGTCATATTTATTCGTCTTAGCTCAATTCAATGAAAATTTTTTGAAGAAATTATGGACTTCTGCTTATGAACTACTGTACCTGCTACTGTAAATTGAGTTTCTTTATATTTTTTAGATTTTCATAGTTGTTCTATTCCTTGCGGTCATTTGTGCTTCAATCTATGGTCTTTTCTTCGTTCCGATCGGCCTAGAATTATCGGAGTTGGTCCCAAGCCACACTCCACCGCATTCTTTTTTCGTCGCAAGGGAGAAATATTTCTCCTTTTATCCAATTTATCTCGTCATAAAAGGCAAGGGACTTGGTAGTTTTGAATGCGATAACAACAAACATGTACAACATGAAAATTTTCAGGGAATCAAGCTCGAAAAATTTTTAAAATGTACCTTTTTTGGGCTAAAACACGACGGGTGCACGTCAACTGTTTTTTAACGTTTCGGGAAATGCTCATTTTTTCTAGCAGATAAAAACATAAATTTTGTAAAAAAAAATTTGAAAAAATTGAGTAAATTGAACAAAATATCGTCAAAAAATGGGTGTATATGGCGCGGAGCGCCGAAAACCTAGCAGTTTTGGATCTAAAAACGCTTAAAACGGCATACTTTCTACAATTTTTACGAAAAATCGAGCAACTCTCGGGGGTCGCGGCCATTTGTACGGGGAATCAGTTGTTATTATAGGGAGGGTCAAACTCCCCAAACTCCCTTCCCAAGAACACTTATGGATAACAACCGCATAAAGTTACATGCGATTAGTTATTTTTCTCGTATATACATATAATTAAAAATATCTGAGGACTGCGTATTTTTATTATATACTAGTTAAACATTTATGCAGAGGAACATTCCTTAAAACGTCGTAAATAAAAATAAAAGCAATTTGTAATAAAAGAATAAATCTAAAGGTTAAAGACGAAAATATTTAAAATAATTAAAATAATTTTTAACTTTTATTTGCTAACCAATTCATCTTCAATTTTTTGAACTTCACACGGTTTCAAATATTGGATAACAGAAAATCGCATTAAACCGTCTATAAATGAAACAAAAAAAGAGTGCAAATCGAGAATTTATTGTTATTTCAGTGACCTTCATTCCAGTGTTCTGTCTCAACAAATCTTTTTTTCCAATTTTTATGTTACTGTGCTGAGTATGATTTACCCATATGCGACACTTTTAAACCTGATAAAAATAGAGCGCAAATCGACGGCCATTCACAAAAATTTAAGTCATTTCTAACTTTTGTAAAATAAATTTATACTTGTAATATTTTTCACTGTTCAGTCCTCATTTTGCGACCGCACGACTCTTTTTAAAATTATTTTTCACTCAAGGCAAGGGACAACTTGACTATTCAAAGAAAGACGTACAGCGTTTGATGAAAAATGTTGTGAAAGAAACGAAAAATTTGTCTTATGTTGTCAATACACATATTGAAACGGACTGGATCAATGTGATGACGAGTTGGTTGAAACTTGCACAAGTAAGCAACAAAAAGTATCGGCTACTGGATGCAGCTAACCAAGCAGCGCATCATTTTCGGCTGAAAAATAAATTCTAGCATTCTGAAAACTAAAAAATCAATATTCAAAAAATTCGAAAGATATAATTGTCTTTTGCCAGAGTAGACAATTCGGATTTTGGTCGGGTATTACAAATATATTATAATATATTAATATCTTATAAATGTAAATTTAATAAATATTATAGATATTATAAATATAAGTATTCATTTTATAAACATCATACACGAATGTTATGAAAAGATTTATATTAACACTTAAGTCATTCAGATAATTTGAATTAGAAGGGAATTTGATTTATCATATAATTAATTAAGCTTATCTTTACTTAGAAAGTGTATTGTTTTTATTTATTAACTTAGTTGTTGATAATTAGTTTATTATTTGCATGAGCATAGGCCAAATTTGACGAGGACTGGTCAAAAGGGGCATTCAATTCGTCCGATGAAAGTGTGAAACCTTCTCGAATGGGCAAAATAGCACGACTAATGATATGCTCGTATGGAAATAAAACCGATTGCGAAGGAAGGGTAAGTTTTACCCTAAAGTAGAAAGAAATTAAAATAACATATAAGTCTGCCTTTGATTCTTTGTTTAAAAACTTGGCATCATGCGTGGCTGGCTTATTCGAGATTATTTCTTGTTACAAATTTTTCTAACGCAATAAGTGTTTACTTTTGCAAAACTACATACGGTCCATCAAAATGCTTTTTCGATTTCGCGATAAGTCATAAAGAATAATTTGGCTATGAACAAAATTCTTATTGCTTGTATACCGTATTTAGAGGTTGCGAGAGGACGGCTGGCCTCCGAGTTATTGAAGTCGACTAACGTAATGCCGGAAGCATGGAAATTTCTGCGATTAAGCTTTCAGCCATGTCAGAATTGTTTCTCTATAAAAGCAAAAAAACATCATTCGCGATGCTTTAAGTATACATTACGAAGAACCCGTTGTTTTTGCACTGAAATCGTGCAGCATTCAAATTTACCAATTATATTCAATCGAAGTCAGCAATGGGTTTTGTGCATTTAATCTTATCTTATTGCATGAAATTCAGATAATCTAAGCCATAAAATGCATGAGTTCTTCGAACTTATTTATCGAAAAATTTTTAAGTCATGGATCTTGCTGGATTATTTGGAACCTGGTTGAGTCATGCTGATCAATAAATTAAAAATCACTTATTTCATATTCCTTATTTATCAAAGGAATATTTGAACAAATAGAGCAGAATAAGTTGAATACTCCTCAAGTCATACATCGTGAATAATCGATCTATTTGAATTGATTAGCAGGTCTGTTATGTCATACACCTCTTACACGATCTGACAGCAGGCTGGACCTGACATGAGCTATGCACTAAAATTTTTCACAGGGATTGACTTTTTCATGATTTCGTCGTTTGATGAATTCTATAATATGGCTACGCACTCATACTACAGTTTGAATTTACCTCACATCACTCTTGAATTATATTCGAATTCAAGCTTTTATACGGCTTTAGTTTTTTGCTTGCTACATATGCAAACGGTTTTCTATCTGTGAATCAGACGTTGAAATCATACTTCATGCATATTTTGCAGCTGGATAAAATTCGCTTGGTCGATTCGGAAGATTTAATAAACGAAGATGGCTTCTACAACTACCTAACTGCTTGGTATGTCATCGATCAGATGACTTACTACGTCACTCAAGCTCAATTTTATCCCGCTCCACCTGATTTTAAATACGATGTGGACGATCATGGTACTTCTACTTTTCGAATAGCTCATTGATTTTTCTACTGATCTTGACATTTTTATCCTTTAGTCCCTGCAGCGAACGTCTTGGAATTCAGCCAACTGCCATTTTTCGTCGATAAAATCAATGATACGGACAAAACGCTGGAAATGATAAAAGTATGTTTAATGAAGTGAAATGCAAAACGCAAAGATGGATTAGAGGCCAACGCGGAATAAAAATTCTAATTTTTTTATAAAAACATCTGGAATTGACCACAAAATCTGGGGCCGGTTTCAATATGATAAACTTAAGTCCGGACTTAAGTCCGAACTTAAGTCCTAAAGTTCCAACTAGGATAAGTCCGAACTTAAGTCGGTTTCAATAAAAAATTAAGTCCGAAAAGTTGGAACTTAAGGTTTTGGCGGAAATCGAGCTCTATTGCTGCCCGTCGGAGGCGGACATGGCAAGTCCAGACATGTGAAGAGGAACATTGGGTCCATAGTCCGAAAAGCGGTGTTGCCCGCTTGTATACAACACAGTCAAACAATATGATAAACACGATTGACAAGTTAATTATTCATTAACTTGTCAATCGCGTCGTTGTAACACTCTTAAAAAAAGCATGGAGGAAAGAAAACGGTCTTTTAGTTGATCAGCAAAAGAAATTAAAAAGCTAAAGGAGTTGTGCTTATCCAAGCGAGAATTACTTGAAACAAAATTGAATAATGTAGATTATATAAGGAGGAAACAATCGACTTGGCTAGAAATCGTGCAAGATGTGAATTCGGCTTACCCGGCAAACAGACACTCTTTGGACTACATTTAAAAAAATGGTCAAATTTAAAGAACTCGGCAAAGCACAAAAGTGCAACAATTAGGAGGTCCGCGGTCGAAACTGGTGGTGGCCCTTCTGCATCGCCAATCCCGCCAGTTTTGGGAGATATTATCGAAGCTCACAAAGATACGGAAAGCTTTACTGGCATTGCTGGAGGAATGGACACAGACGAAGCGACGGAAGGACTACTGTCCGACTCAGAGTGAATACATACTTGTAAATTCTTGGAAACTATCTGAGTTAAATTGAAAAACGTCCTCTTGGTTCTTGTTTTTAGGTTATAATATTGTCTACGATATTGTATTAATATTCATTAATCTTATTTCTTAGACGTTGATGTCAAAATAGAGTAAAATGAGATTGAAAACATCTAAGATGTCCTGAATTCTTAGTTTTTATACTACAGCAAAGAATAGATTTTAGCAGGTTCCTCTGTTCTGTTTTATGCTATAAAAGGCTGGATAAATACTTATGTTTTTTGAAAAATCAACGCCTGTAATTTTAACTAAAGTGCTAATTTGAAGCAGTCCTGACCTTTCCCATCTAGTCCACTACACGTTTCATTTAAAATGACAGAAATGTCCGAATTTTTGGTACTTGGAGTCGAACAAATTTTTTGTTGTTTTATGATTGAAAAATTAAGAAAATAAATTTTATTAATTTTTTTTTCAATTTTTAATTTTTCAAACATCTTTCTATTAAAGTTGTTTGTTAATTGTTAACGTCAGTTGCTGGATAACTAAGTTTTCTCTTCAAAAAATTTTGATGAAATTTTTCGAAGTTAAAGAATGTTTTGGCCTTTTTGACCTAACAGAACATTTTGAAATGACGTTAATTTCATTTGTAGATCTTAGTATTATTGCCAAGTGTTTTAAGCTACATTTTTAGCTTTAACACAAAATCCATTACCTCAGAAATTTATGTAGATTGTGATGTCGAAAAATTCATTTCAAAAACGTTTAAACGCTACTTCTTAGCTGTATTTAGCCGTACGATATTCCTTCTGTGCAACCTATGAAAAATCGGCTAGAAAAATAATAAAACTTACTAATTTTATGGACACATAAATTCAGATACCGATTTAAAAAGTGACGCAAAATCAAAATAGGATTCAAGCGATCCCGAAAAATCCGATTTCGTTGTAAGCCTTCTTTTTCTTCATTGAGCAACAGATGCAATCGACCAGCCATTGCAAATTTGTGCGGTACTGAATTGACTAAGACAGCTCCGTGCTGTCTTAAATATTTGCAACTTAAGTCGGAACTTAAGTTCGGACTTAATTTCATTGAAACCGGCTTATTCTAAAGTTCGGACTTAAGTTCGGACATTTAAGTCCGAATTTAAAATCTTATTGAAACCGCTATGTTGGGACTTAAGTTCAAATTTTGAACTTAAGTCAGATTTCAGACTTAAGTCGCTATATTGAAACCGGCCCCTGTCGATTTTCTCTCCAAAATAACACATACTAGCAAATGGGGCGCTTCGCTGCCCCATCTAGAGTGTTTGTAAACAAATAATATCTTAACCAGTAATTAGTATATAAAAATTGGATGACTCTGCAATGGCTCGGCGAGCGGTTTTTATATTTTTTATATCTAGCTGAGCTGCCCGGCGTTGCCCTGGCTGAACTTAGGCCTGATAGCTGTATGGGATTGAGATGTCTCTTGTATTTTTTATTTTTCGGGACTTTTGATGTTTTTGGGATATTTTTAAAAAAATTGTCGGTAAAAACATATTGTATTTTTTAAATTTTTTAAAACTGTCTTTTGTCAACCATTTCTTTGATTAAATCCATATTTCTGACGTTATAGAATGGTTCTGAGAATTCTTTATCCTGAATCATATTTTTGATGTTCTGGAATGTTCTGAAAATTTTACCATTAGATGGTTTGGGATGTTTAAAAATTTTGTTTGATCATAACCATATTTTTAACGTTTTGGAATATTAAAAAACCTTTTTGGTCCAAAACCATACTTTTGATGTTTTTGGAGGTTTAAAAATTTTTTTGATGTTTTGGGGTGTTTAAAAGTTTTTGGTCAAAACCATTTTTTTTTGATGTTTTGGGATGTTTAAAGATTTTTTTGGTGCAAACCATATTTTTGATGTTTTGGGACACCAATCTTACAGCACCGTATATGTTATAGCACTGGGTATGGTATATCATGTCCTATCTTGTAGCATGGGGTATGTTATATCACGTCCTATCCTGTTACACTGGGTATGCTATATCACGTCCTATCTTATAGCATGGGGCATGTTATATCACGTCCTATTGTATAGCATTGGGTATGTTGCATCACGTCCTATTGTATAGCATTGATTATGTTGTATCACGTCCTATCTTATAGCGTCGGGTTCAACTTTGTACAATATTCAACTTTGCCCTCATTGTAAACAAATGCAAAAAGTTGCATATTAAATTAGCCGCTAGAAGCAAAAACATTTGGATTTGTATGTTCGAAAGCCGCATGTTTGCTGCTTTCTTTCGAAAGCCGCATGTTGCTGCTTTCTTTCAAAGGCCGCATGTTTGCTGCTTTCGATTGCTTCGCATTGAATTTCACGCGCGCTGGTTTACAAGGTCAAAAATTTTGACTTGGTGCAAGCTCTTTTTCAGTGATTAATCATGTTTATAAGTACCCGTACGTGATTTCCTTTCAGCCGGTCTCATACATGTTTTATGATGCCAGATCGTATATTTAAAGTAGCGAATATGGAATCAGCGGTCCCAGAAACCCTAGGGGCCAAATTTTGGAAGCAACAAGTCACAATCTGTGCTTCTGCAAAAAGACAAAAACCTAAATTTTACGCTATGCATAGGGTACCTTTGGGCTCCCGTATCTCAGAAACCAATCCGTGAATTTTCTTCAAATTCTACAGTAAGGTCAGTTATAAGATATCCAATGATTGGTGAAAACTTTAAAAAAATTTATTAGCTGCGATTTGAGATATTCGATAAAATACACTTGTAAATCACGTTTTTCTTACGGCATCACATCAGTTTACAATGTAGTGTAAAGTGGTTTACACCAGTCGATAGCGCATAAAACGTTGATTTAGGGTGGCTTTAAAATTTTACCCTGCGGTAATTGCATAAGCGGCTAGAGCTACCAAAACCTTTTACATAAATCCGTAGTTTCCGGGTTTCAGGAGTCCGATCGAGCCATTTTAATCAAAAAATCGTAATTAGCGCCCGAGAATACCCATTGAGTGAAAAAATAAGTATCACAAAATTATCCAGTAAAAACTTTTTTGCCTCACGCACACACACACTTACACACAACTCGAAATTAATATTATAGATGCCACTGATGTTTACTCCGAATCCGGCCTAGAATTTGTCAGTTTGCATTTTCGCTCAAGTAGGTTTGAATTGAATTCTCCTGACTTTTCAACATATTAGAATCATATTAGCAATGAATCTTTATGCTTGCATTTTTCTGCTATTTTTAGCTTTATTTAATCCTGTTTCGATGTGTTTCTGGTTATACTCGCGCTTTTTCGCTTCAAGCAAGTTCGAGATGTCTGTGAAAAGTACGATAAGTTGGGTTTGCCAATTTACCCGTCTGGCATTCCGTTCACTTTCTGGGAATTATATCTTCACTTGACTGGCAGCCTTTTAAGCGCATTTGGCATTATCATCATAGCCGTCTTCATAGCCATATCCGTCATGTTGTTGAATCCATGGATCTCAGCTTTGATAGTAAGCATTATGCTTGCTATTATCGTGCTGTTAAATTTGTTATTTTTTATTTATTGATAAAGCATTGATATTGATTAATCTGAGAAATATACTTATTGTGTAATCTATTAAATAATTCCTAGTGGTTAATCGTAATTTCGTACTTCCTTCTACATTCAATTAAATGTTGCTTTGAAAAATTATAAGACTAGGAAATATCTAGAATTCTAAATACTTTAAAGCTCGGTGGTAGTTTGTATTAAATTTTATTTCGTATTTTTTTATTTTGTAACGTTTATTTTATTGTTGATGTCGTAAGGAACAGAAAATAAGGCAAAACCAACTATACGATCGGTAACTATCATAGTTCCGTCGTAGTATAGAACTATTCCTTTGCGTTTAACTAATTCAGGAATTGACATATGAATGGTTAATCGAGGAATGGAAGAGAAAAAGCAATTTTTTATGCATAAATAATGCAAAATTAGGGCCGAAAATGAACACAAAATCGACGTTTTTAATCTTGAAATCTTTGTAGACTATGAATCAGAAAGGTTCTGTACTACTATTACCGTTTTTGTAGTGCAATTTAACGAATCTAACTATTTCAACTTCTAAACCGGACCGTGGTAATGAAACTGTGAGTGTGTGTGTGTGTGTGATTGGTGTGTGTACTGATTTTTTGGCTTTCTCGAGCAATAATGACTTGAACTGTTCCTTACTTGAAAAGTTAAGCTTTGTTTTACGAATACAGAGGTAATTCTTCATCAGTCGTTTTCAACTCTATATCTCTTCTGTGAAGATCATGAAGAATTAAAATTAGCCGAATTGTTTATTCTTGCTAGGTCACCACCATGGGCGTACGCAGGAGGGCGGGCGGCCCCCTCTCTTAGCTAAAAATAATTTTGGAGAGGTAAGAAAATGCATGAAAATTGACACCTTTTTATCGAAAAATCTCAAAATTTTCGTCACTTCGCGCCGTAGAATCATTATTTTCATTAATTTAGGCCCAAGCGCCTGCCAAAAAACGTCATTTTTCAAAGCTTATTGAGCGGAAATAATAATTTCTTCGAAAAGTTTGAAATTTTATCAGCTTAACGGATAGAGCTTCTTCGGAAACGCCAGTAAATGCATTTTATTTGGTGCCCCGGCGAACGTATCTCGAAATGCAGGGTCACCAATTTCGGACCCCTCTACCTCTTCTTTAAAATCCTGTGTACGCCCCTGGTCACACCACCATAGATGCTCAGTAATGGCTGATCTGGGGGCGGGTCAGCCACGAGCTTTTTGAGCCAAAATGACCGGAAAAACCCTTATACATAAATGCTAAAATAGCGTAAAAATGACAATAATTCACAGTTTCTCTCGGTCAATTTTAAGCACTCTAATAGAAAATTTTCGATTTTCATTTATTTTTAGCCTTCATTGTGCCTTATTTTTCCTAGAAAATTCAAAATTTTGTATGCTGAAGAAGTCTAGACCTTTCCAAACCCTAACGTTCGTGTCTGGCCACCATCTGGTACGCTCAAAGATACGTACTGCTATATAACCCAGGAAATGCCCTGCATATTTATGACGAAATGCAGTATTTTCAATTAGGTTTCGGTATTAGTGCTGATGATCGTAGTCGAATTCGGTTTTATGGGTTTGATTCGCATCAAATTGAATCCGATTTCGGCCGTAACACTGATAACGGCTGTTGGAATTCGAGTCAAATTCACTGTACACGTTGCTTTGAGCTTTTTGACGAGCCTGGGCAATAGAAACGAAAGAGTAGCCAGAACTCTGCAGCACATGTTTGTGCCTGTTCTTCACGGTGGCTTAAGCACTTTGGTTGGACTGATCATGCTGGCATTTTCCAAATTCGAATTTATTTTCATGTAAATTATGATTTCATTTCATGCATTTTAACACATTTTCTGCTTCCTGTCAATATATTTACGTATTCGTGTAACGTGCGCAATAATGCACAAGATGGACTTCTCATTTCATAGTGCACGCTAGTTTTATGATTAAAAAGGCTCTCAATCGTAGATTATAATCATATTTAAGTTTAAATCACAAAACACTTAAAAACACTTGAATATAACTATTGAGATAGTGTGAAATATGGATCTCATTTCTTTTTGCAATCTTTCTAAAAATTCCTTGACCCCAAAATTTTAGCGTTGCCCATTTGTCATGTCTTACCATATTTAGATTGCATTTAGAACATTTAGAAGCTTTTATTGTTAAATTTTTCCCAAAAACGCTCTGACTAGTTTTTTACGCAACTTCGTTGGAAAAAACTTTTATAACTTCTTATTAAAAGTCATTTTTAATAATTCATTTATCGAAAATTTGCAGCCATTAAAATTGTGCACCCACATAAATGAGCGGACCACTTAAAATTTTTATTTAAGGTTTCCAGTTTACTTTGCACATATAATTTTACTTCATGTATTATTTTATGATAATGTTTGCTTTGGTTATATTGGGCATTCTCAGCGGACTTTTGCTCATGCCAGTTGTACTTTCATGGATTGGACCGCCATCGGAGGTAACTAAACTTCTCAAAGTTCAGTTTCGATTCTTAAGTTCTCAAAAATGTAAGTTGATCTCAACTGCAATAATTTTTATCAAAAGTTTTGTGCTTTTTTGCATGTGCTGCAAAATCGCTTCCTGGGTTTCTCAAACAATTCTGCGTTAAGTACCTATCAATAGCAGTACGTTTCACATACAGTCATACGAAGAATGTGGCTTCTACTGTTTAACTGGAACGCTTTATAAGACTATCCGTATTTGTGTATGTGTGTATGTATGTATGTAAATCATATAAAAAACAAAATTGCTATGTGTGGTAACCATGACCTTAAATGCACAGCATGGCCGATCTGTGGGGGGGGGGCTAGCCGATCTAGGCGAAGGTCAAAAATTAATCAAAAACTGAAATAAATGCTAAAATAGCGTTAAAACTAAGTTATTATACAGTTTCTTATCAATTCTGAGCACTCTTGAAAAGATGTTCAATTTGTTTCCATTATAATTTACCTTCATTTTGTCTCATTTTCCCAGAAAATTTTCTATTTTTCCATTCTATTGATCCAGAGACCCCGAAATCTTTCCCCTTCCTCGACGTGCATGTAACATTTTAACAATACTGAATAAGGATGCGAAAACTTTTTCGTTAAGTATCCATATGTGCATAAAAAAGGCCCAAGCTGAATAAAAAAAGCAGTGTTTTATGTTAAAAAAGGCCGAAAACTTGATGAAGATGAGTAAAACCTCAGATTTCAATATTCAATATCAAAATGTGTTCTTTTCGTGCATGAAATAAGCGAAAATAACGAAAAAATCGTTCGACAGAAGACTTTAAACAACTCGTTATTCAGAGTTGGGATATCAAAGTGTTCCATGACTCCGTTCAAACATAAATTTTTATAAATGTCTCCATTGTGGTTATGTGTGAAGAAATGTAATCCTCACTTATGTTCATGGGAGGAGGGGTCTAAATTCCCTTAATAGTTTTTTTGCAATTTTTCGATGCCAATGAATCCATAGTAGCTCGAAAAGAAACGTCGAAAATGTTTTTTGTTTCTAATATCAAGTTTTCGGCAATTTTTTGACCTTTGAAAATGATTTGACCTCCGAAATTTAGGTACTGCCCATATATCCTCTTATAGGTAGCGCGATTGCGCTACCTATAAGATACTTGGCCATCCTTTTTTCTTATATGTTTATCACAGCGAGTACGAAATTTGTGTCCCCCCTCACAGCAATAACGGCACACACCTGGGAGGTGCGGTTTTTCTTTTTAATCGATGGGTAATTTGACAATTTGATGCCCATCTTTTTTTGTTTACACTCAATACCGAGTTAGCAATAAGTGTGTAAAGTGTAAAGCGAAAAATCAAATAATTTGCGGAGGGCTCTTTTTTAAATGTTGCCCTCGAGTTGTAGATTACGAATCTGAACTCAAAATTTCTCTACATTCAATGGTTGTTACACAAAAGTGTAAAGTATACGTGTTTTTTACTCTTTGCGTGTCCTCCAGCTTATCTAACTCCATTTTGGTTTCTCTGCAGTTCAATTAATTTTATAATGTAGAGGGTTGCAATATCTCAAAACCCTTTTTTATTGTTTTAACGCAATATTTTTTGATCTGTGATCGTTTTAGTGTAAAGGGTTCGAGACAAAAAACGAAATTTCTCCAGCTACTCCGCTAAGTAGGTGGAACATGCTAATTATGCTTAAATGTGCCATTACCTCAGCGTTACAGATCCTAGTTTATTTTGTTTCTATACACCCAATATTGCGTTATTAGCACAAGTGTAAAGTTTACATTGAGAAGCACTTTTCCGCCCGGAGCATTGGGTATCAAACAATTTGCGGAGGGCCAATTTTATTTAAATGTTACCCCTGAGTTGTAGATTACGAATCTTACCTTAAAATTTCTTTTCACTCAGAGGTTGTTGCACAAAATTGTAAAGTATACAGGTTTTTTACTGTTAGCGTGTCCTAAAGCTTATATAACTCAATTTTGGTTTCTGGTTCTATTATGTAGAGGGTTACAATATCTCAAAGCGTAAAATTTTTTCTCTTTTAACGCAATGTTTCTCGATCTGTGATCGTTTTAGTGTAAAGGGTTCGAGACGAAAAACGAAATTTCTTCAGCTACTCCGCAAAGTAGGTGGAACATGCTAATTATGCTTAAAATGTACCCTGACCATAGCGTTACAGATCCTAGTTCATTTTGTTTCTATACACCCAATATTGCGTTATTAGCTTAAGTGTAAAGTTTACACGGAGAAGCACTTTTCCGCCCAGAGCATTGGGTATCAAACAATTTGCGGAGGGCCAATTTTTTTAATGTTACCTCTGAGTTGTAGATTACGAATCTGACCTTAACATTTCTTTACACTCGATGGTTGTTGCACAAAAGTGTAAAGTATACGGGTTTTTTACTGTTAGCGTGTCCTAAAGCGTATATAACCCAATTTTGCTTTATGTGCAGTTTAATTAGTTCTATAATGTAGAGGGCTACAATATCTCAGAGCGTGAAATTTTTTTCTCCTTTAACGCAATATTTCTCGATCTATGATCGTTTTAGTGCAAAGGGTTCGAGACGAAAAAAGAAATTTCTTCAGCTACTTGCACCCCCCAGAATTTTCGCGCTGCCCACCTATGGATATATGGCCTGAAGTATCAAATGAAAGAAGGTTACTAGCAAAGAAAAATGCTCCGATGGAACAAAAAAGGTAAATATACTTGAATTTCTATATTGTTAAGGATGTAAAAGGAGGGGACCAGGAAAAATTTCCCTATATGCGCAGAAGCCATAGGAATGTGCTAAATAGTTAGACTTCCCCTAAACAACGCAAAAATCGAAGTATATTCTGCGGCCTATGAAAAATGATGGTGTAGTCACCACAAAACGTTTTTAAGTGTTTCGCAAACGAGCATTGAAGACACTTCCATGACTATAAAATAACCAATGTATTATTTATTTAATAAAATCTTGACCTGGCGTAAAAGATAATAGTGCAAACTTTACATCTACACGACCAACTAAATAGTTTGCATGAAAAACCACAAAAAATTTCTTTAAAATTTCCAAAATAAAGTAATCAAAATCCTCGCCATCGTAATCGAAATTACTACGGAAAATTTGCAGAAACGCGCATAGGCGGCAGAATATACTTCGATTTTTGCGTTGTTTAGGGGTCCTCCCTAGTCCTCTCCTTTTACATCCTTAACAATGAAGAAACTCAAGTATATTTACCTTTTTTGTTCCACCGGAGCATTTTTCTTTGCTAGTCATACATTATGTTTATGTAACTATAAAGTAAGACAACAAATAAAATAAATAATTCTTAGTTCCCATTAAGGTGAAACCAGTTGACGGTTCGTCATTCTTATTACCGCCTGGAGCAAGGACAAAGAATAATCTTGACAGAAAGACCGCAAATTAACTTATATTGCTTCAACTTGGAGCAAATTGGGCATTTCAATAATCTTGTTAATAGTTTTATACGTGCTGTTTTGACGTATATTTACATACATACAAACATATAATACTATATTTTTATATTTTTGCTCGTTTAAGTTTGAAAGCAACTTGTTCGTTCGATGTAATCACCGCGTTGCGAGTTCTGGATATTGTGATCATGAGAATATTTCAAAATTACGGGTAAAGTAACAGTGTGTGTATAAGTGATTTAGCTGTGGTGGGTTCATTTAACGCTGTAAGCTTGTACTTTAGTAGGGTTCAAACCAGACAGGCACATTGAGCCATGTTTGAGAAAGGCAAATAAGTACGAAAATGACTAGAAATAAAAGCTCTCTCAGAAGTGGAATAGGTACTCGAAATTATCCTAACCTGCTAGAAACGAGAGTAAGGTTATGGAATGAAGCTTCTCTTCTCAGCTAAAAGCGACAGAACTATAGTCTGTTTCGTTTATCCTAGAGCTTTTTCAGTAAATGTTTTCGGAGGCTGCAGTAACCCCGTCTTTCTTATTTACTGTAGGTCGCTAGATCTCACTGTAGCTACCTAGTAGCGTTGTCAGAGTTAGTAAATTACAATAGAGTTAGAGTTAGGGTTCACCCCATTTCAAAAAAGTTAATAGGGTTAGAGATAACTCTAACCCTATTTCTAAAAAAGAGTTGACCCATTTAAAAGAGTTGTTTATATGATTAACAAAGCATGCTTTTTGGCGCTCAAAAAACTGCCTCAAAATAGACTATGATTTCAAATTGTGCATTTTTATTGAAGTTGCTTCAATGAAAAGTTCCCATTTGAGGTCAGCAAACCCCAACTTACATTGCAACCACATCATAATCCACCAGCCAGACCCCCATCCCAGAAATTGATTTTTCTGAATTTTTTCGTTTTTCCTGCAATTTTTTGATGCCGATGCATGAAGCTCATTGAAAAACGCCAAAAACAGTGTTTTTGCCCTACCATAAATGTTTACGCACTTTTTAAATTTGAAAATTTTTAGAACCCAGAATTTTCAAGCCCCCATATATGCTTGCATGCAAGCAATGCATCTTTATGTACATCGCAGGATGTATGTCCGCAGTCTGCACGATGTAACTTGTACAACTCGTGCAACCTACTTAGTATAGGTAAGTAACCTAAGAGGAATGTAACCACAATGGTTGTAATCTATTGGCAAAAACATAGTACAAATTGAACAAAATATAGCTCAGATGGCTAAACGATTGATTAAAAAAATAAACCGCATCTCGCGAGAAGAGGTAGACACTTAAGCAAAGCATACACACAGTGCACCGGCTTAATTGACCACCATTGAAATGACAGGAAATTAATTCAAATTGCTTCGCTTGGCATCTAAAATACAGTAATAAAAAATTATAAGTTATAACCACACGGATAAATAACTTACTCACCCCTTTTAACCCTTTCTCAACTGGGAATCCAAAGAGTCAGGGTTAACCCCGATGGTCACTAACTCACCCAAAATAGGGTCAACTCTATTGAAAAAGCCATGGGTTAACCCTATTTTGGGGACAACACTACTACGTAGCAAAGAAGAGTTTTTCAATAACATTTTTGCGGCATAATTTATTCTCGTCATCCAGCAGATCAATCCGTGCATTCAGCTTATCCGACACTTTACACACAATACATAGACTAACATGCTAAGAAACGCCGCGAACTCCCGCATATAAATAGCTCAGCGAATTTCCGCACAGCTCATTTACGTATGAAACAGACTGTAGAGGTTGGACGGTGATACCAACAAAACATATGTATATATACGTACGCCAAACCGCTAAACCTTACCTACGGGGCTTGTTTCATACAACTTCGGTCATAAATTTTAAAACTATGTATGTATCTCTGAAGCTGACAGATTGCGATTATAGCATTGATCTGATATTTAATTATCGTCGGCTGACTATCGATAGAAATTCTTAGAATTTATGCACGAAGTTACGTGAAACAGACTATAAAAACCTCAAAGCTAAAGGAAACAGACTATAGCTACCAGGGGCGGATTTAGGGGGGCGGGGTGGCCGCCCCCATTGGCCCGAAATAATGCGCAAAATTAAGCATTTTTTAGCGATTTTAAGCGATTTTCGGGTTAAAACGGCTAATTTTTCCGCCCAAGTCAGGGTTCCGCCCCCCTTAGGAGTACCGCCCCCCCACTTAGGAAAATCCTAGATCCGCCACTGATAGCTACTTAACCTAAACCCCGGATGCAATAAGATCAGTTGAT
Organism: Mermis nigrescens; assembly: GCA_036768485.1. Classification (NCBI taxonomy): domain Eukaryota; kingdom Metazoa; phylum Nematoda; class Enoplea; order Mermithida; family Mermithidae; genus Mermis; species Mermis nigrescens. The sequence continues at coordinate 386,411 of JAVLUZ010000372.1, read as the reverse complement.
CTCCAGCCTAACCCCGGAAATTCTCAAGTTGATACTCGTAAAGATAACTTGTTTTTGGTGCGACAACGAAATGTTTTAATTCTAGTAGCACTTAAATAGGACTGTGAACTCAAAAACAATAATCAACTTTTGAAATTCAATCCCGCAACGTGAGTGAGTACCCAACTTAAACCCAACAACTTTTTTAAAATTTTGTTTTGTCTTAAACAATGTTTTCTGATTACATCATGCTCAACTTATCACACTGATAGCAGTACGTTCCAAAGATTTCTTTGAGATCAGTCTGTTTTGTTAATTTTGCTCATGGTTCATAATCCCATGTATTGATCCGATCGATTTACAATGATGAATGCTACTGTACCAACTTGCTCGCAGGTGAAATATTAAGCAAAACATTTTAGTACATTATGTATAAAGTGAGGAAATTGAATCACTTTTTAAGATCATGGGATAAATTCGGTCAAAAATAATAATGCAAGAGTATAAAAGTTCCGGACATGGAAACGTTTACGTTAAATGCTTCGAATTTTTAAGCAATGTTTTAGAAAATAAGGACGAGCTTACGGATTGAATAATTGCTTATAACTCGAAAAAAATCCGTTATTCTATTGTGATATTAGTTTTTTGGCAATATCGTTGCCTTAATAACTTTGTGCAATTTTTTTCGAGTTTCTTCATTAATTCAAATTATTTTGATATAATTGACATACTGGCAAGTAGTTTTGGACACGTAAGTTATACGTACGAGTACATATACATATTTGCGCGCCTTAACTCGGGCCGTGAAAGCTCTTTTCATCTACTCTGCACAAAAACGAAAAAAATTGAATTTTTTTGGTCATTTTTGGCCACAAATTATGGGTCATTTACCCCTCCCCATAAAAATAAAATGACCGGTGCTGCACCGAAATTCTGGGGCAGGGGTTGAAAAAACTTCTGGGGGGGCCGGAAAATTTTTCAAAGGTCAAAAAATGGTCTTAAAAGTGGTCGTATGGTGAGAAAAAATCACAATTTTTGACGTTTCTCATCAAGCACTATCATCCAATGGCATCAAAAAATCGCTAGAAAAGCAGAAAAAATTTTTAAAAATTGAGTTCTGGGGTTGTTCTGATTTCTGGGGGTGCACACCCCGCCAAACCTACCCCCACGCCCACGTGTGCCAGTGACCCCAGACGAATTCTCGAGTCCTTCCATGTGTATAAATACTTAGTTTAATCATATCACATGCATATTCCCAATAAATTTTCAGATGGCCGATGCACTTGCTGAGTTGAAATTGATAAGGGCCATGCTTTACACCCTTTGTGCTGTGACGTTTCCTACCGTCGGACTGCACCTACTCTATTTGATTATCAAGCTTTTTTAAGTCTTGTAAGCATACGTGGGCAGCAGAAAAATTCTGGGGTGCAAGATTTTTTGAAAGTCAAAAAATGGCCTTAAAAATGGTGGTAGGACAATAAAAACACCATTTTTCGACGTTTCTCATCAAGCACTATGCATTGGCATCAAAAAATTGCGAAAAAAACGAAAAAATTTTTTCAAAAATCGAATTCTGGGGGGAGGTATTTTGATTTCTGGGGGTATTTTGGTTTCTGGGGGGTGCATACCCCCAAACCCCCCACGCCCAGGTGTGCTTGTAAGTGGTCGAAATTCTCATTTTTCCAAACTACCCGAATCGATTTGACACCAAATAATGATAATAAAAGTCCAGATTTGAACAAGAGCCCAATGTGCCCAAACTGTGCAAAAATGAGAGAAAAAGTCAAAGGTCACTCCTGTCGCCAAGCTACAATAACCAAAGTATTAGAAAGTGATGAAGAAAACTCAAAAGGCAGAACGGATTGCAATGAAAAAATAGTAGATGGTGAACCAAGTGAATCGAGTAGCGAAACTACAGACGAAGAGTCGCAGGATTGCGACAAATCTAACAATTGATACTCCACGATTCTTCACGAGAGCACTTGGGCAACAATTGCTTTAAAATGTAATAAATGTAATCTTAAATAAATACCTACTAACTTCTTAATTACCGTGACGTTTTTGTAGTTTTGAACTGTTAATGATGACACTAGTTTTTGACACACTGACAAGTAGTTTTGAACACTAACTTCTTAAGTACCGCGCCGTTTTTGTAATTTTGAAGTGTTAATGGTGACAGTAGTTTTAGACATGCCGACAAGTAGTTTTGAGCACGTAAGTTATTCGTATACGTATTTGCGCGCCTTAACTCGAGCCGTGAAACCTGTTTTCATCAATTTTGCACAAAAACGAAAAAAATTTGAATTTTTTGGGTCGTTCTTGGCCACAAATTGTGGGTCATTTACCCCCTCCTCATAAAAATGACCGGTGACCCCCAGACGATTTCTCGAGTTCTTACATGTATGTAAATACTTCGTTAATCATATCACATGCATATTCCCGATGAATTTTCAGATGGCCAATGTTAATGATGAAATAAAATTGATGAGGACGTTTCTTTACACCCTTTGTGCCGTGACATATCCTGCCGTTGGGTTGAATCTGCTTTATTTCATTACCGAAGTGGGGAAGAAGTGTAAGTGGCCGCACTTCACGTTCTCCCAGACAATTTCTACCCGAATTGGTTTGACACCAAATTCCGACAAGAAAAGCCTAGAATTGAACACTAGCCCAATGTGCCCAAATTGTGAGAAAATGAGAGCAAAAGTCAAAGGCCTAGAATCCTGTCATGGCAAAGCGACTAGAAGCCAAGTATCAGAAACCGATGGTGAAAACCCGAAAGGCAGACCGGATAGTAAAGGAAGAAAAGTTGAAAGTAAATCAAGTGATTACGTGGGCAGCAAGAAAATTCTGGAGGGGGGTGTGCAAGATTTTTCAAAGGTCAAAAAATTGCTTTAAAAATGGTGGTGTGGCGAAAAAAATACCATTTTTGACGTTTCTCATCGAGCACTATCCATAGGCATCAAAAAATTGCGAAAAAAAAGCGAAAAATTTTTAAAAATTGATTTCTGGGGGTTTATTTTGATTTCTGGGGGGGGTATTTTGGTTTCTCCGGGGGGTGCATAGCCCCAAACCCCCCCGCTCAGGTGTGGTAGCGACACGACAGACGAAGAGTCGCAGGATTGCGACAAATCTAACAGTTGACTTTCCACGATTCCTCACATGTTAACATTAGCTGTAAAATGAGCGACAATTGCTGTAAAATGTTGAATCTCCTCATGAATACTTAGTTGCTTTCCAAAATCGCCATGTAATCTTTAGGTAGTAACTTGTGAAGTAGTCGCGCTTCTAACGTTTTGGCAATAGCAAAGAAAAATGTTCCGATGGAACAAAAAAGATGAATAAACTTGGACTTGTGGATTATTAAGGATGTAAATGGAGGGGACTAGGAAAAAGCTACCTTAAGTCACAAAATCTGATAAAAACGCACACTTTCTCTAAGCAACGCAAAAATCGAAGTATATTCTGCGGCCAACAGATTAAAATAAATATTTAACCATAAAAATGATTGAAAAAGCAGCACGTTAGCTATGCAGTAGCTATGGGAAATGATATTGAGTAAACTAACAGTCTGAGCCAATTGAATGAAATAGAAAACATCGATGCATCCAAAGACAATTGAAGAAATTGTTGGTTTAAAACAGTAGGAAACGCGTAAGTTGACCTGAAACAGACTAAATGTGGGTACACTAGCATACCCGTAACGATTGTGCGCACTAATCAATCGGCCCCTGCTTTGCTTGCTATGATGCTCATAACAAAATAAAACAACTTCAAATACAATACCACTTAGTTTTCTATCAATCAGGATACGAAGCTAGTCAGCGTTGCTACTTGCCATCAATTTAAAAAAAGTAAACATTATAGATTTCGTTTATACATTCCTATCTGAAACTTTGCAAATTATTTGAAAAGACACTTTTTAGAAGCCGCAGAATATACTTCGATTTTTGGGTTGCTTAGAGAAAGTGTGAGTTTTTATCAGATTTTGCGACTTTAGATAGCTTTTTCCTAGTCCCCTCCTTTAACATCCATAATAATCCACAAGTCCAAGTATATTCATCTTTTTTGTTCCATCGGAGCATTTTTCTTTGCTAGTACCCTACTTTTAATTAGCATGATTTGAGTACATCAGTTAGTAAACACATACAGTAACATGCCACAATAATGACAGCAGTCCAAGAACGCGGTAAACAATATTGTTCTTAACATCAGCATTATCCTTTTTAAACAAGGCAACCTTACATTATTTAAACAGATCAAAGTTTTTCAGCATAAACTTTACGCAAATATCAAGTGTAAGGAACACTAACGCTCAGATTTGGAAGGAAAATAAATTTGTAGTATAAACTACATATTGACAACAAATGAATAGTGCAAACTTTACACAACTACTAGGTCTAAATACTGATGTAAACAAACGCAATTCGTTGTGACGCGTACCCCTTAGAAAGTACTTTATTTTTATCCTATTCGACCTCGCCCGACTTCTGAACAGAGAAAGTGACGAACAAAAAATGTACAAACACGTATTTTCCACTGTCCACCACATTGTAAACTTTAAAAATCTGAACCCCATTGAATGTAAATAAATTCGCTTCGGGCCAGTTTGTTGCCCTTTGATTGTAGTACGTTTTTCAATACCTCCCGGCAAAACAACGACGCTACTGTCAGCTTTACAGTCCATTTAATCATGTTTCGTCTTGTTCTTTTTTTCATAACATTGACTTTAAATACGATTATCGATGCAATGGGTGCCTCTAATGCTTCTATGGAACAAACCTGCCAACAGGTGGAATATCAAGCAAAACAATTTAGTATAGAAAAATCGCTCACAGCTTGAAAACATCCATTATTCTATTGTGATATTAATTTTTTGGCAATATCGTCGCCTTAATAACTGGGCGCAAGTTACATAGTGTTGTAAAAGATAAGGATTTTTCGCAAGCTAAAAGATAATGATAAAGTTGAAATTTTAAAATTCCAGAAGATAAAGATAAAGATAAAGATAAAAAATAATTTACAAGATAAGGAACCGAAAAGATAAAGATAAAGTGTAAATATGGTCGCCTGGACCTAGGAGAATGATGATTGCGAAGTGCAATGAACGAGAGTGGGTGATGCAAAGCAGCCAAGCCCTATGTAACTTTCACACCTGAGGTCAAAGAGGTGATAGGCATTAAGCAAACATAAATGTAGGTTTGGGGGTTTACCCGCGATATCTGACTGACCCACATTCTACTAATGCTGGCTGACAGCAAGTCACTTCTTTCTTTTCACAAGCATCAAAACCCTGCTCTGTGCGCCTGTACAAAGTATAATCGCAACAGTTATTGATTTTTTCGAACTTCTCTATTTTTCCTAGGCTTAGACTTAGATTAACATGGGTGTTAGTAGTAGTACTCCCGCTGTCAGTATCACTCCCGCTTACTTAGGTCGATATACAGGTATCAGTTTCGGTCGCACGCCGTAGGATTTAAACAATCGTTTTCTTTTCTTTTGTTGTATTACAGTAAAACTTGAATGCGTCTAAATGTATTTCAGGCCAAACCAGTGTTTTTTTGTACAAGGTCCGTTTGTACATGTACAAAGATGGTCCCAAAAGTCTTTGTACATTTTGTACACACAAATTTTGAGTACTATAATATGGTACAGTAGCGATTTAGTGTGGAAAAACAGAGTTGTTCGACTTTTGGTAGTGTATTTTAGCTAATTTCTGGGTTTCTAAGAGCAAAAATCATTGAGAGTCGTCTTAAAACGGCGCGAAGCGCAGAAAAATTTGACATTTTACCCTTTGAAATGCATTTCTGCCATTATAAAGATATATAGAATACATGATTACTCATTTCGGCGCGAAGCGCAGAAAATTTTGCGAACTCCAGACCTTTTTTGCAATTTTTGTTTTCTTAAAAGTCTTTGTACATTTTGTACACACAAATTTTTGGTTACTATAATATGGTACAGTAGCGATTTTAGTGTCGTAAAAACTGAGTTGTTCGACGTTTGGTAGTGTATTTCAGCTAATTTCTGGGTCTCTAAGAGCAAAAATCACTGAGTATCGTCGTAAAACGGCGCGAAGCGCCAAAAATTCGACATTTTTCCTTTTTAAATGCTAATTCTGCCATTATAAAGATGTATATAACACACAATCACCCATTTTGGTGCGGAGCACCTAAAGTTTTTGCGAATTTAAGACCTTTTTTTGCAATGCTTGTCTTCCCGAAAATCATTGTACATGTACAAAGACGGCCCCGAAAAGTCTTTGTACATCGGCGAAAATCTTTGCCGAGTACCAAAAGAACACCGCGTCTAATCTGCATTTCGGATTACGTGCCAACTTATGTACATACTTGATCTTTTTTAGCAAGATAAATTATTATCAAAAAGATAAAGATAAAGATGGCCTGTGATTTTTCCAAAAGATAAAGATAAAGATAAAATAAAGAAATCGTCAAGATAAAGATAAAGATATCTTCATCTTTATCTTTATCTTGCTAAGAAGATTAAGATAAAGATATCTTTTACAACGCTAGTGCAAGTTGGCCACAAATTATGGTTTATTTGCCCCTACCCATAAAAATGACCGAAAACCCTCAAACAAATTCTCGAGCCCTTGCATATGCGTAAATACTAAGTTAATCATATCACATGCATATTACTAATATATTTTCAGCTAAAAACCATCCGAAAGGATTTAAAAAAAGTGAAGGCGAATCTTTTTGCGTTGAGTGTGGCTTTCTACATGGCCATTACAGCTAACGGTTGTTTTTTCACCGTGAAATTGATTTGCTCAATAAAATGGCCAAAAATTAGCTTTTGCCGCCATACAAACATAAAACTCGACATTTCACCGGTGGAAAATGGTGAAGTCAAACCTAATTGTACGCAAGGCCAATCAATTGACAAAAGGACGCAAGGCCAATCACTTGACAAAAGGACGCAAGGCCAATCACTTACGTTGCAGCATTGAAAGAGGGAATAGGACTTAACAGTGATGACAAGGTTGTGTCAACTAGTCTGTCATCCGAACACGAACAATCGGAAAATGACGATAGTGGATAGAGCCAGGTCATAAGCAAGGGGTATCCAAATGGTTTTTAACGGGAGAATCATTGATAAAATGCGCATGTGACGACATCGTAACTCGCTGGAAATCCTCGTGCATTCTGTATTTAAATTTTTCGGTTGTGTTACTATTTTTTTGAATCCGTTTGTTCTTTGTGCATACACTCTACTTATACATACGTGCAGAGCTGTGATCGATTTATATTTAATTAACAAAGTTTACATCAGCAAAAGTAAATATTTTGGTTTACACTTCAAAAAATATTTTAATTTACACTCAGCAAAAATCTTAGGTAGCGCGTTAGCGCGTACCTATAATATACTTGGGTACCCCAACACCTGTGCACCCCCCTACAGCTATAACGGGACATTTCTGGAAGGTGCGGTTTTTTTTAAAAGAAAGATAATAAAAAAATTCGCTGCCCGTGCTTTTTTGTTTTTCTTGAAACTCAAAATTGACTGTGTAAAGAAGGTGTAAAGTTTTTGTGTAACGTTATAACATAGGACAAATTTTGGGACCTTTTTACTGCGGCATGTGGACAACTGAGTATTGATGACTCGAAGGATTGAACAGGATAGGATAATAGAGGGATAAATTCTACAGATGGCACTTTTTTTGTTTTTTGAAATTCGCATTAGTTATCGAACGGCAGTGTAAAGAGTGCGAAAATCTGGGGGTGAAAAAGCACTTTATGGTCGAGTTTTCAACCTTCCTATGTCCGATACTAACTCCGGTTATGAGGTTTTTAAAATGTTTTCTGACAGAAATGTAGAGCGGATCAAGGGCTACATTCTGCATATAAGCAAAGTCTTCTATGCTCTATGGTGAGTTAGATCCTGGGGTTTAAAGTTTACACTCTAGTGGATGGTGTAAAAAAACGGATTTTAACTAAGATTTCTCTGCCAAATTTTTCCGCTTATGAGTCAGTGCAAATCTAAGACAGCATTAATAAAGTGCCTCACAGGGGCTAAACATCGCAGCAAATTGCATTTAAAAAACGCAATATTGAGTTATTTATGGGGGTGTAAAGTTCGAAATCAGAGGTAAAAAATGGGCGAAAAAACACGTTTTTTTCCGAAGTTTGATTGATAAATCATACCAAATAATTTTTGCAACAGAATTTTGGCACACAGGAATGTACTACGATTTAAAAGCTACAAATTGTACCAAACCGAATTTATTTAAACTCAATGGGGAGTTCGGTACGGAATTTTAAAGTTTACAGTGTTCTAAATGATGTAAAATACGTTTTTGTTGCGTTTTTTGTTCGCCACTTTCTCCGTCCAGAAGTTGGGATAAGTCTAATAGAATAAAAATAAAGTGCTTTATATCGGGTGCATGTCAAAGCAAATTGTCTATACATTAATATTTAGCGAGTGTAAAGTCAAAAATTTGGAGTTTAAAGTGCGTTTTTGTCTTGTTTTTTCTGCCTGCTTCTCCGGTTACGAGTCAGGGACACGTTTATCAAGTCTAGAAATGGACCAGGAACCAAATTTGATATGCCAGTCTGGCGCATATGTTTACACTCTACGGTGTTGTAAAGTAGTTTACACCAATTGTTAGTTTGCCCATAGAACATTATGTAGACTTAATTTTTTCATAAATATTAATCGTAATATCGGAACAATATCAAAATTACGAATCTGACTAAAATCTTCTTTACACTAGGTGTTTACATGAAGTTTACACTACATATGTATTTATCTTCGTTTTTGAGCATTCCAGAAACCTAATTTTTTCCTGGAGTCTAGAAATTTTCAAAGAATCAAATGTGAGACGTCACGTTGGCGCGTTTGTTTACATCCAACAGTGATGTAAAGTAGTTTACACTCATTGTTTATTTGTCCTCAGACCATTGTAGACATGCAATTTTTTCATAAATGTTGATAATAATATCCGAGTAATATCAGATTTACAAATCGGAATAAAGTCCTCTTTACACTAGGCGGTTGTGTAAAGTTCACACTGCTAATTAATCTTCGTTCTAGAGCTTTGCGAAAACCTGAATTTTTCGCCGAAATCTGAAAATTTACATGGAATCAAATAAGGGACGTCAGCTGGGCGCGTCTGTTTACACTCAACAGTGATGTAAAGTGGTTTACACTCATTGTTTATATGTCCTCAGACCATTGTAGAGACATAATTTTTTCATGAATGTTGATCATAATATCCGAGTAATTTTTTACACTGCATGTTAGCCTTTGTTCTAGAGCATTGCAAAAACCGAAATTTTTTCCAGAGATATAAAAATTTACAGGGAATGAAATATATACGTCAGTTGGGCGCGCTTGCTTACACTCAGCAGTATTGCAAAGTAGTTTAAACCTAATGTTTATTGTCTTTAAAACATTATGGAGACTCATTTTTCCATATATGTTGAAAGAAATATCGGAGCAATATCAAAATTACGAATCCGACTAAAATATTCTTTACGCTATGTGTTTGTGTAAAGTTTACGTTACGTGTTAACCTTAATTCGATAGACTTGCAGAGACTTTGTAACTGAAGTCAAGAAATTTTCAAGGATTCATATGTGAGACATCAATTAAGTGAGTTTGTTTACCCTCAAAAGTAATCTAAAGTGATTTAAAAATTATGTTAAAGTGTCCTTAGATCATTGAAGAGATGTAATTTTGTCTTAAATGGGTTGCATTAAAGTTAAATCTTTCTTAGCCGTGTTTATAATATGTTTCACAAAATCTTGCACATGGAGAGCTATCGTTTAATTGATGTAAATTGCCTGCAAAAGTAGTTTAAAATGAACCAGCAATCACACTACTGTGCACAGAAGTCGACAAAGATTTGCAGCTTTATTGTAATCATGTACATTAATAAGCCGTAAACTGTTAGTATTCTCTACACCAAGTAGTTGTGTAAAGTTTGCACTATTCATTTGTTGTTAATATGTAGTCTATACTACAAATTTATTTTACTACCAAATCAAAGCGTTAGTGTTCCTTACATTTGATATTTGCGTGAAGTTTTTGAATTTTTGTCGAAAAACTTTGCCTTCTAATTTACCAACATCCCGCCTTTTCCATTTTCTTGAAGTTTAAAAGCTTTTATAATTCTCTTAATAATTTAATGGTAGGTTTTAACTTTAAGTTTCTCTTGGTTTACAACTCTCGCTTAGCAAGCTCATTTTTCAAAACTTTTTCATAGTGATCAGATTAGTCGCGTTTAGTTTGGAATTGGTGGACGGTCGTTATTTTATTACTCGGCTTAAATAAAACCAAGTGACTATCTTTTGATTATTTTCTTTTATCGCAAATTCAAACACCCAATTTTCAATTTGAAAATTAACCCCATTTTCAATTTGAAAATTGATCCAATTTTCAATTTGAAAATTGAAAATTGGGTGTTCTCAATTTCAAAAGTCACAACACATTGTGCTTGTGTATTGATTGAGTGAGGATTTGCAATGTGAATTCGTTGGTTAAATTTTTGTGCTTGATTATAAGTGAACTGCACATTAAGAAGAAATAACTTAATGCAGTTTTAATTTGAAAATGGATGGTATCAATAAGGTTGTCTTGTTTAAAAAGGATAATGCTGATGTTAAGAACAATATTGTTTTCCGCGTTCTTGGACTGTTGTCATTATTGCGGCATGTTACTGATTGTGTTTACTGACTGATGTACTGAAATCACGCTAATTAAAAGTAGTGTACTAGCAAAGAAAAATGCTCCGATGGAACAAAAAAGATGAATATACTTGGAATTGTGAATTATTATGGATGTAAAAGGAGGGGACTAGGAAAAATCTACCTAAAGTCGGAAAATCTGCTAAAAATCACACTTTCTCTAAGCAACGCAAAAAATCGATGTATATTCTGCGGCCTCTAAAAAAGCGTATTTTTTAAATAATGTTCGAAGTTTCAGATAAGAGTGTATAAACGAAGTCTATCAAGGTTACTTTTTTAAATTGCTGGCACCTGATTGATAGAAAACTAAGAAGTATTGTATTTAAAGTTGTTTTATTTTATGAGCATTATAGCAAGCAAAGCAGGAGCCGATTGATTAGTGCACACAATCGTTTCGGGCATGCTAGTGTATCTACATTAAGTCTGTTTCAAGTCAACTTACGCGTTTCCTACTGTTTTAAGCCAACCATGTCTTCAATTGTCTTCGATGTTTGCTATTTCATTCAATTGGCTTGGAAGACTATTAGTTTACTTAATATCATTTCCCATAGCTACTGCATAGCTAACGTGCTGCTGTTTCAATCATTGTTATGGTTGAATATTTATTTTAATCTGTTGGCCGCAGAATATACATCGATTTTTTGCGTTGCTTAGAGAAAGTGTGATTTTTAGCAGATTTTCCGACTTTAGGTAGATTTTTCCTAGTCCCCTCCTTTTACATCCATAATAATCCACAATTCCAAGTATATTCATCTTTTTTGTTCCATCGGAGCATATTTTCTTTGCTAGTATTAATACTCTTGCGATGCGATGTTTCGGAAGACTTACAATTGTTTCGCTTGCCGTAATATTAAACATTGAAGATGTATTAGTTTTGAATGCGTACACCAGATTCGATTATTATCTGCATACAATCTATAATATTAAAACTTTCAAAAATTTTGTCCTTAACCTCCGAAATAAAATCCTGGCTACGGGCCTGTACATATGTAACTTCTAACGAATTTTCAATACAAGTAACCGAGCTGTCGATAAAATTCCGTACAGTCAGGTTTTCAACTTATCCACAAATCAGATTTTAATTTTTTTCTACAGATTCCGTTATTCTCATAAATCATTCAATGATCACTAGAATATGATTCTTAGAAATTGGACTCTTTTGTAGATAAGTATGTAAATGAATGTCGAATTAAAGTTTCGTGAATATTGCTTCGCCCAATTCCTATTAATCCATATTTTCTTACTTTATTATTTGGTATGCAGTCAGTGATCGACCGGGTACCCGGGCCCGGACCGGGCCCGGCCAGTCAGAGCAGGCCCAGGCCCAGGCCGGCTGAAACACCGGGCCCGGGCCTAATTAAAACAAAGTTTTTGGTTTTTGAAATCTACGATGTTATTACGAAATCACAACGTTAGCAACATATGAATGTGAAAATCGATTAAACCATTCAGTCCAAGCTCCATGCATGCTATATTTTCCTAAACGTATCATTTTATGTCATATCCTTCCTGCCAAAGCTCATTCATACAGAGCATTAATTATTAAATATATTAACATTATACTTATTACTTCAAACATTTTGATGTTTATTGTAATGCTAACGACGACACAGCTGCAACGCGACTTGTCTATTGATTGTGAAAATACAGTGTGAGTCACCATACATGCTTCATGATCTATATCGTCCTTTCCTCTGTCTACGTTGTGATTCTTATCAGCATATTTTCCGCAGTTTTCACATAACTCACCATCTCCTTTGCTCTCATACGTTTTCTGCTTTTTACAAAGCGAACGGCTATAAATATCCAGCAATTGCTGCAGTAAGTTCCATTAATGAATATTAATCATTTATAAATTAATACAGTCGAACTCGGATAATGCAAATCCCCTACGGAACAAATCAAGGCTAGAAATGTGCATTTATTTTTGCTTGTATGCAAGTAACTGTACATTAAGCGTGAACATTTGCGAACTGAAAAATATGCTACGGTTTTTCGGCAAGTGAGCATTATTCTGAATAATTCCTTATCCAAGGTTTGCATTATCCACGTTTGAGCGTAAGTTATTTAACTATTTATAAAAATTCATTCATTACTAGAATAAAATCTGACGAAATATTTAAACTTGTATAGCATAACAAAATAACGTAGCCGTTTTTACCTAAAAATGGATTATTAATACAAATATCCGAGCATAATGTAATAGGCAAGCATCAGCTCAATTGTATGTTTTCTAAAAAGTGCTAATAACAAAAAGAAGATGAGTACGATATTGATCTCAGTGTAGCAAGCAACTCAATTTCAGCTTACTAAAAGATATCTAAGCGCACCATGTGGCAACAGTTCAAGCGAACGCGAATTTAGCGCAGCAGGTGATATAGCGAACGACGAAAGGAACCGCCTTTTGCCAGAAAATGTGGATAAGTTGATATTTTTGAAATATAATCTGAAGGCTATTGGATCCGGTTCATTTGGTCTTAAGTCATAGTTATTAAGCTCGCAGATTAATGAATAAAGCTTCCTGACGTTGGTGTGACTTAAATACTCGTACGGAAGTCAAAACTTCATATTTAAATACATTAAGCGTAAACTTACATACTCTATATAGACATTCCATAGAATGTACCATATAACGTGCAGGCCCGGGCCCGGTTTTTTTCGGGCCCGGTCGATCACTGTATGCAGTACCGTTTTTTAATCTTTTCAATTTTTTCAGTCAAAACCTTTTAAATTTTTTAATTTTAAATCAACATATTTAAGAAACTATTCTTTTTATGACATAAGTTAAAACAATAAGAATGCTTCAAAACGTATGCACATACATTGGTTTTAAGTCTGAATTATTAATATGTAGTTGTGCCCTCAGTTGTAAAACCAAAATTTATTGGGTCGACTCGGCTCCAGACATTAATAGCATGAGAATTGTGGGGTGAGGGTGAAATTTGAATTGCCTCTCCAGGCTCAAATAAGGGCGGACACGCGTCAAAAAGATCGGCATTTCTGATGGTCTGACGGTCTAGAGCTAAAAACACGAAAGGATTTGGAAATAAACATCAAAAATCGATTAAACTTAACAAAAAATGAGTCTATGGCTCGAAGCGCCATAAATTTGACATTTTTTAGCAAACAGATAGCTAAAAACTCTCAAAAACGCACCTTTTCTACGACATGTTTTGAATTTTCGGAAAATCGCGAATTTCATGTTTGAAAAAATTTCTGGGGGCTGAAGGAACCACTCAGATCATGTGTGTTTGCAACTTGACATTTTATCGAAAATTTGGAAATTAGTGCGGCAGAAATTTTAGTGCACACCTGCCTTTAGCATACTGGGATATTTGTTGTGCTTTGTTGACAAGCAACGGCTATCAAATCGGCTTTAAAGTGGAACATCATTGATAAAAATTTTGCATAAGAATTAGCAGGTGTTGAATATGTTATCACGTCATTAACCTTGTTGGAAGCAAATTGCTATCTCTTGCTTACTTAACATTTCTTGCTATACACGAGCTTTTGTGGTATGAGGAGATTGTTGCCTATTTTGCTTTATATTCTATCTTTCGTTTTCATTATTTCCTCGCTTTCTTGTTGTCACTAATATAATTCATTTTCGCAACCAAACATTATATTTTTATTTTCACAAAAATTTAGTTTGGAGAACAATATCGCACCTTTGATGGCAAATCATTTGTAGGTTTTACGGTTTATTTCGTGTTGATCGCCTATTTCACCTTTCAATGTATCGTTTTAACTGATTTCGTTTTTCACATTCATGTGTTTTTTGTCGACTTAACTTAGCGAACTAAAAAAGCTTTTTGTTGTTGAATGTCTTACCTCAGTGTACTCTTCGCCGCCTGCTCCGGTTTGCTGATTGTTATCGTATTTTCGAACTGATGCGCGATAATTAACATTAGATTGTGAGTTATGTGGAATTTATTATGTTGATTTGTGTGTATTTTGGTTAATAGTCAGATATTGTTTATGTTGGTAAGTACCTACTTTAGCTCACGATTATGTTTAATGTACGAGGGTGTGCACTTACCTAAATATAAATCTATTAGGTATATTGCCAATAAAAAACGCATCTACAACCTAAACTGTACACCCGCAAATAAGAATTTCTAGGTTTTCAGTCCAAAAGTCAATATTTAGATAAAAATGCAAAATGACAAATGAATTAAGTTACGGCACTAGCTACAGGGAAAGCACAAGAATCCTTGGGATATTTGCCGGGTGAATTATTTCAACTGAATGTAAATAAATTCGGTTCGGGGCAGTTTGTTGCCCTTTGATTGTAGTACGTTTGTATGTGCCAAACTTATGTTCCGCAAAATATTTTATATGATTTACCAATCAAAATACGAAAAAACCTGTTTTTTCGCCCACTTTACACCTCAGATTTAAGAAGAAGAAGAAAGGAATTTTATTACTAATAACCAACTGATAAAAGACAAAATGACAAGATACATAATAGATGCAATTACGAATTAGTAATGGGACATGCGAGTCAATGGAATGACAAGTTTTACGCGCGTCCCACAAGATATCTAGATAAATCAAAGTTTGTTAATCTAGATTTAAATATATTTAGGTTAGGGAAGAAACAATGAAGTCAGGAAGATCGTTCCAAACTGCGATGTATTTGTAAAAGAAATCAAACTTTTCTAAATCAGAATGTACAACCGGTATAACTAATTTAAATCTATTAATGCTGCGGGTATTATTATGATTAAATACAAAAAATCATCGGCTTCTAAACATGATTTATGACAAATAATTTTATACATCATACACAGGCAAATCCGCAAGCGTCTTAATTCAAGTCTGCACAATTTAAGTTGTATTAGACGATCCTCGTAAGAAAGAATATTATTATAACCATAAATATATTTAGTGAATCTACGTTGAACAACTTCCAGTCGATCTATATCACTAAGGTAAGAGGGATTCCGTACACTGCAACAGTACTCTAATAAAGGTCTAACATAACAACTATAAGCTTTAACAAGGTTACATTTATCACGCGAAAAAAATGATTTGCTTATTAAAATACATCTAGAGAAAGCTTTTTAATCAAAGAATTATAATGTTCCTTAAATTTTAAATTCCGGAAAATCAAAACTCCTAAATCACGGACAAACAGGTTATCACTAGAAATCATTTCCCTATTTAGTCTATAAAAATATTTTTGATTATTATTACCCAAATATAGAACTTGACTTTTGCTTCGTGAAATTGGTAAATCCCATGTAATTTTGCCCAGTCAAAAATCTTATCTAAATCAGACTGTAAAAATCTATAGTTACGACTAATATTGAAAATTTTGATATCATCAGCGAACATGTAAACCGTGCTATAAATATTATCACATATATCATTTATAAAAATCGAAAAGAGCGTAGGTCCAAGGACACTTCCTTGGACGACACCGCTAGTAACAGGCACGTAATCTGAAAAAGACTGATTAATGCGAACACACTGTGAACGATTGGACAAATAGGCCTTTAACCATGTAAACAAATTACCCTTTATTCTATATCCGTTTAACTTAATAAGAAGTTTTTCACTATTTACTTTATCAAATGTTATTGAAAAATCTAAGTATATTATATCGACACTTTCTTTTTTAGCTAACGACTGAATCCATATAAACTTACATTTTAACAACTGTGTTTCACAAGATTTATCCTTTTAAAATCCAAACTGAAAAGGAGATATTAGTTTATTAACCTTAAGAAAGTTGAACAATTGACTATTAATAATTCTCTCCATAATTTTGGCAATGAACAACAAAGAGAAACGGGCCTGTAATTTTCGACTAATGCTGCGTCCCCCTTTTCCAAGTTTACACCCCATAAACAACTCAATATTACGTTTTTTTGAACGCGGCTTGCTTCGACGTGTAGCCATTAGAAGTTACTTCATTTCTATTTTACTTCAATTCATCCCAACTCATATACCGAAAAAGTTAGCAGAGAAATCTTGGACAAAATCTGTTTTTTACTCATCCACTAGAGTGTAAAGTTTAAAACCCTGGTACTAACTGCGTATTGATTGTAGAAAAGTTTGCTGGTGAGCAGAAGATAGCCCTTGATCCGTAGTACATATCTGTCAGAAACAATTTCCTGAAACTCATAACCGGAGTTGTTGGCAGACATAAACAAGTCGAAAACTCGGCCAAAATGTGTCTTTTCACCCCCAGATTTTCGCACTCTTTACACTCCCATAAAATATAAAAAAGTGTTATCTGCAGAATCTAAATAGATGAATAAGTCAAATGAAGTGCATGGTTTTGCCAAAAGAATTAGAAAAATGAAAAAGGTTAGCATTCAGAAGATTCGAACCCATCATTATTTTTTAGATCGCATCCAAGAACGGAGTTGTCAACCACTGCGCCAACTCGACATGCGTAGCTACGTGGAGGCACTTGAGGCACGTGCCTACCCTAGAAAAATTTCGAATTATGTTTGGCCACAACTTTATTGACTATGAACTATTACAACTTTGTGTTCTGTTACTGTAAGTGTTAACATCGTCTTAGAGTTGTTGCCTCGCCTGTCTTGCTTGGCGGCGTCGATTCGTTCCTTGTAGTGCTGTATCACCATGAAACGCCAGGCGACTTTATTTGATTTTTTAATCAGCCTATTAGAGCCAGGCATGCCTCCTCAGAGTCTAGCTCAAGTAATCCACCATATTCGATAAATGGCGATGAGAATGAAACGATTGCTAGTAGCGGTGGTGTTCATGCCTCACCTCAGATTATAGGCGTAGCCAGGATTTTTGCAAGAGGGGAATCCAAAAAGAATTTTTCCGTCTGAAAACTCATAAAAACGGACGGGGGCCTCTAATTCGTGTTTTCAGGGCTTTTCACATCCTCCTGCAATATTTATGTAATCGAAAAATTTATTTTTTCATTTAAATTTTTTACGTTTTTGACGGAAAAAATGTTTATTATGCGCAGGAAGCAGTGAGGTTCGTTTGTACATGTATGTACAAAGATGGTCCCCAAAAGCAGGGGCGTAGCCAGGGGAAGGGGGAATCCCCCTAGGGAAGATTTCGAATTTTTAGAAATGGAGCTATGCGGTTGCGTAACGCTATGCGGTTGCGTAACTAGTTTTCGCCATTATTTTAATTTAATGGCAACAAACAAGAGAGAGACAAAACAAGAAAATATCTATTGTTCAGAAAAACACAGTAAATTTGGTAAAACATAAATACATGATAAAAGAGTGACAGAACAAAAGGACATACAGATCACGGAGTGTGATACAAGTAGGTATGCTTCAACGATAAAATTGTAAAATCAATATTTAGCAGCTCTTTTTTGAACGAACCAACGTTAGGAGAAGCGACGACATGATCAGGTAACTTGTTCCAAATTTTTGAATATCTTTAGGAAGAGTTATTGAGGTGAGCACATTTGCAACGGACAACTGCTAAAGTAAGTTGATAAGGAAAACCGTTGATAATTTGATATAGAAGACATAGACATATGTAAAGACAAAGAAAATAAAATATGAAAAATATAATAACAAATAATAAAGCGTTTGTCGCCATGAGAAGAGTAAGTACCTTTTTGCAAACGTTTCTAGTCAAGAGAAGTTCAAAAGTATGGAGAAGATTCGTTCGCTTTGTGCAGATTGCGTTTTTAATAGCTGTCTTAGCACTGGGAACATGACAAGTCTACAAAATATTCGCACCTCATGCGTGTTAAGAACAGTCATTCTGGCATGAAAATATCAGAAAATTTCCGCGCTGAGCGCCAGTCTATTTTATCTATTCATCAATTGAATTAAGGACCATGATTCGGACGATTTTATGAAAATTTTGCCATTGAAATTCAATATTTCAGTGCTTAATTTAACGAAATTTTCCGTGGCTCTGCCCCGGACACCGCTAGGGGCGCTTGAGCGCGCCACCCCAGACCCCCCAGCCCAAAAAGATTTTTGGGACGACAAAAACTGTAAAAAGGTGTAAAATTCCCAGAAATTTTAGGCGCTTCGCGCCGAAATGAGTAATTGTTTGTCCTACATATCTTTAAAATGGCAGAATTTGCATTTATAATGGAAGAATGTCAAATTTTTCGGCGCTTCGCGCCGTTTTAAAACAATTCTCAGTGATTTTTCCTTTTAGAGACCCAGAAATTAGCTGAAATATACTACCAAAAGTCGAACAACTCTTTTTACCACACTAAAATTGCTACTGTACCATATTATAGTACCCAAAAATTTGTGTGTACAAAATGTACAAAGATTTTTGGGAAGACAAAAACTGTAAAAAGGTGTAAAATTCCCAGAAATTTTAGGCGCTCCGCGCCGAAATGAGTAATTGTTTGTCCTACATATCTTTAAAATGGCAGAATTTGCATTTAGAATGAAAAAATGTCAAATTTTTCGAAGCTTCGCGCCGTTTTAAAACAATTCTTATTGATTTTTGCCCTTAGAGACCCAGTAATTAGGTAAAATACACTACCAAAAGTCGGACAACTCGGTTTTCACCATAATAATATCGCTACTGTACCATAATGGAAAAATGTCAAATTTTTCGGCGCTTCGCGCCATTTTGAGACAATTTTTAGTAATTTTTGGCGTCAGAAACCCAGAAATATGCTAAAATACACTATCGAAGATCGAAAACCCTGTTTTACCACACTAAAATCGCTATTGTACTACATCATAGTACACAAAAATTTGGACTTCCGATGATCAACATTCACAGAGATAAAGATTGATATCAATGCTGTTCTTGATGATTTCATAATTTTATAGCCAATAACGAGGCGTCTTAAATAAATTTGCATTTTGTTAAGTTGCTTGGCAAAAATCACGGTATTTTTTAGCTTTTCACAGTGAGATCTACTCACTCAGAAAATTTAAAGTTTAACTTTTTTAAATTATAATAAAAAATATGCTGTATGAATATGAATAGGCGCAAAGCGCCCAAAAATTTTAGGCTTATTCAAAAATGTGCTAAAATCTATTCAGGCGGTGATTCAGATGAGCTTTAAGTACATATTTTCTATTTTTTTGTTTGAAGGATCCCTGTGAAAAACACTGTTACTTCCAGAATTTTGGGGGCCAATCCCCAGGCACGTAGCTGGCCGTCCTATTTTGGAGGACTAACACCAATTTTGGGGGGTCCAAGCCCATAAAGGCCAAAAATAGCACAACAAATGTTTAAGAGGTCCTATTTTTCCGATTCTTCTGAATTTTGGGGGTCCGTACCGGACTTCCCCCCATTCCCCCCAGAACTACGTGCCTGCTAATCCCCCAATCCCCATAGCTGTTCTAGTAGCAACCTGATGGTTTCCGTGATTGGTTAGGCGGTCATTTGATTTGTGATCCATATGGTACTTAATGCAACAGCCAGTACATTTGTTCGATTTCTAAGGTAGGTAGCTAATGATAGTGTCTGAAAATTGACTATTCATGTTTTGGGCGGTTGGACTGAGCATCATATGCGATTAGTAGGAATAAAATACTGTATTGACTAAACAATTCAAGATTTATAGCTTTTTTGTTTTCTAGCAAATTTTTATTGCTAATTGCCATGAATTTGTTACATTCACACTTTTACATATGTAGTCCTTTAGTATGTGCAGACTTTTTGTATGTTAACTGGATGTGCCTACCCTAGGAAAAAATCCTGGCTACGCCTTATCGGCAGATTTCAGCTTGATTATACTATTTTGAAAAATATTCATCATTCTACTGAAGTTTAAGAATAGTGCATTTATGATGATAAAAATAATTATTTATTAAAGACGAGTCAAAAACCTCTGAAATAAGAAAAATCTGATCAAACAATATGCAATACGGAGTTATCTATCGGCATTAGAAAATAGATGTAGGTATAATTCAAAGTTCACCTCTTCATACCTCAACTAACACTGGCTGTAGAAAAGTTTAAAGGTCAGATTCGTTATTCTGACCTTACGGAGAACATTTAAAAAATTCATCATCTACGACGCTCTTAGCGCAAAAATGCTTCTCGGTGTAAACTTTACACTTGTGCTAATATCGCAATATTGGGTGTATAGAAACAAAATAAGCTGGGATCTGTAACGCTAAGGTCAGGGCACCTTTTAAGCATAATTAGCATGTTCCGCCTACTTAGCGGAGTAGTTAAAGAAATATCGTTTTTCGTCTCGAACCCTTTACACTAAAACGATCACAGATAAATAAATATTGCAATATAAGAGAAAAAAAATCGGTTTTGAGATTTTGCAACCCTCTACATTATGAAACTGATTGGACTGCACAGAAACCAAAATTGAGTTAGATAAGCTGAAGGACACGCAAGGAGTAGAAAACACGTATACTTTACACTTTGTGCAACAACCATTGAGTGTAAAGAAATTTTGAGGTCAGATTCGTAATCTACAGCTCAGAGGCAACATTAAAAAAAATTGGCTCTCTGCAAATTATTTGATTTTTCGCTTTACACTTTACACGCTCAGTGCTAACTCAGTATTGAGTGTAAACAAAAAAAAGACCGGCATCGAATTTTTTAATTATCCATCGATTAAAAAAAACCGCACCTCCCAGGTGTGTGCCGTTGTTGCTGTGAGGGGGACACAAATTTCGCACTCGTTGTGATAATCATATAAGAAAAAGGATGGCCAAGTATATTACTAGTGGAAAAATGCTCGAAGAGCACCAAAACTTATATGTTTGCATTTGTTGGAAGAGTCAGAAGTGGAATACAAGCAGTATTTAGTAACATTAATGCGACAAACAATATCAAAATTCACCAATAAAAATGAACACAATCCACCCAAAATCAAACATATCTCCGCCTTTTTTCATGATCAACTGTTAAAATTACAGCCGTGCTTAGATGTCGAAACGGGCATCCGCAGAGAGCTACATACTAAGATTAAGGGCCGCTAAAATCGCTAAAAAGTTGAAGTGCATGCCATATACAATTTCTTTGTTGGCGGCCCTCATAGAATAACTATATTTTTATGAATCAAATGAAAAGGCTGTGACAGAAATTATTTAGTTGATTTTTCAATATTCTCAGTTATCAGGCCCTAATGTTAAGTTTGGATTGTTTTCGGTAAAGCAGAATTTTAGTGAAATTTTCAGATTTCCTTTAACAGATAGGCCTTGAAGACATCGAAAGATAATTAATCATACAAATCATTTAATTACACTCTTAGCTGGGATTAAGCATGATCCTGCTGGGCAAAGCTGAAAATTCTTGCTTACCAAGTAAAGATAAATTAACTTTGCCACTAGCCTCTGTTAAGCGAATGAAACCCACATTCCAACACAACAATCTATAAGAAGACAAAATTAAAAATTGACATATGTATAGTGGACAATACTGCATTCGTCACAGAAGTCGAGAAATCATAGATCTTGGCGGTTAACTTAACTCCAGGATTAATTTAACCCTTGAGGGTTAAGTGAATTTTATATTATACTTATATCCGCTTTCCGAATGAAAGGGTTAAATCGATAAGGGTTAACTTTTTCATTTTATTTTGTAAAAATTAACTCTGATACCGATCAGGATTATTTCTGCAAACTGTTTGGTCTTTCATGGTTTGGTATTGTATTAGTATAAGAATTCTGAGTAGGTTTAAATTTCGTGCTGTGAAAAAAGTGAATCCAATTAGTAACATATTTGATGTAAACTGAAATGCAGATTTCACAATTTTCGATGTTTTTAATAACACTGTCAAAATCAGGAAATCGTCGATTTTTTATTTTTATTTTTTATATAAATTCTGAGCCTGTCTATCATTTCATTATACATGCTCAATTTTGAGTTTGATTCCATTCTTGAATATATGCAGTGGCACATTCAAGAGGGAGCTACTGGGTGTCGCGGCTGCCCTCCCATTGGTGGCGAGATAAAGAATGGATATTTATTGTACATTAATTTCTGGTCGTCAACTGTCATAATTCCATATATTCACACCAATACATGCATTTCTCACATTTATTCACTTTCTTGATCGAGCCATATTTTGTAATTTTCTTCTATTTTTTAGCACGCTATTCTAAAAAATTGCATTATACACTAAATGCTCTAAGGGAACAGAAAATAACGAATAATTCGAGTCTTAAAACGTCTTTCTGTTGAAATTCAACGAATATTTAGGGGCTGCGCACCAAGTTTTAGCTAAAATTAAAGAAATTTAAACATTTTTTGCTCAAAATTGTTTGAACTTGTAAAATTTCTTGCAAAATTTCTATACCAGTAATCATGTTGACTAAAAATTCACAGGATAAAACAGCAAAAAAGCGTTAGTTTGAAAGTGAGTGGATGGGTTTTTTATTTTTGACTATTTTGGAAAACTTAGAGCACGGACCACCTCTCCCTACAAAAATCCCCCGTTACTAACTGAACATTATGTAGTACGTAAAGTAGGTCGAACTCAATACGTTCGTTGCAAGTACAATTCCAATAGTATGCGAGGTATGCTTGCGCATTCTGAGATTATTCAGATGTTTTGAAATATTGATTAGTTGTGTGCAATGCAAAATTGCAACCGGCTATACCTACAAATGCCAAGCATAGGTACACGAATGTGTGCACACATTTAATGTATGAAGTACTTAACCCTTGGGGTTAATTTACCCCTGAGAGTTATTAACCCTAGGGTTAAACTTCATTCGGAAATCACAAAATAGCAGCAAAATTCATTTTTGGGGGGTTCTATCGATTTTTTTGGGAGGAGGATTTGCCGAAATTCTCGGGATCCCGACCATAGATGGGCACAATCCTGAAAAACATAATTCTATAAATTCTTCTCAAACAGACATGATAAAACAATTTAGGAACGATGAGATACCAATTAAAGTTACATACACAATTAGGCACATAGAGTATGGGAGTCTATTCTTGTGTCTTGAAAAAATTTTATTTTCTGCATAAAAACCTGTGAAGAACGGCACCCATCCAGATGCAAAAAGCACTTAATGTTGTTTAAAAATTACTTTTTACAACTGATTTGAAATGAATTTATTCAAGAAAAGTATGCTAAAATGATACGGACACGAGGCTCTGTTCAGGATGGTCCTCTGAGCAAATCCTGAATAGTCATTCGAACCAGAGCATTACACAAACTACATATTCATTTAAATTCTCTGTCATTCGTTTTTCCTATATGAATCATCATTACACATGACCTTGAAAACATTTTGACCCACCAAAAACTTTTTGTCAGGCTAACGAATGAGAGATAAAATCGAGAATGTATAGTCAAGAATAAACTAGATGGATTTGGGCATTTTCACAACAGAAAGCTGTTTTTTAGTCAAATATGGTCCAAACATATACAAATAGTCCATACCTTAAAAAATCTTTTTGTTTTTTGCTTAATATTCACTGTACAACCACCCTAACCTTTAAAGTCATATAATCAGATGAGGATTTTGGCGGACCAATGAAAAAATCGGACATTTTTTTACAGAAAATGAGGCAAAATGAAGGCCAAAAATCGATGAAAAATGAAGATTTTCTTCCAGTGCCTTAAATGATGAGAAAGTGCGTAATAAAGTACTTTTTTAACTCTATTTTTGCGCTTATACGAGTTTGTCAGCGCATTTTGGCTCAAAAAAGCTCTTCTTTTTATTTACTGTAGGTCGCTAAAGAGCTCGCTGTAGCTACTCAGCAAGGAGGGGTTTTTCAATAAAAACCAGCTTACATCACATCATGAAAAAAGGCGGAGATATGTTTGATTTTGGGTGGATTGTGTACATTTTTATTGGTGAATTTTGATATTGTTTGTCGCATTAATGCTACTAAATACTGCTTGTATTCCACTTTTGACTCTTCCAACAAACGCAAACATATAACTTTTAGTGCTCTTCGAACATTTTTCCACTAGTGCCAAACTTTTGACTATCTCGGTTTACGAGATTGTTTGTGTCATTTCACTGATTGATACTTATGTATAGTTGATAACGTCATTACGACAAAAAACAATTAAAAATGCCATGGGCGTAGGTTGAAAAACGAGCTAAAAATTTCATAGATTCATTTGGAATTTACTCTTGATCAATTTCTAATTTCTAAGTCGAGTATAAACCATTTAAACAATTTTTAGCTAGATGAAGCTTCACTTGTCAGACTATTTTATACAGTCTTCTGTTTGAAGACAATTGAAATCAAAATTAAAATTTTTTCTTCATATGTACAACTCGCTGAGAAATGTTCAAAAACGTCATTATTTTTGACTATCTACAAGTATATTTGTTGAGATATCTGACTTCAAAATTCAAATCCCCTAAAGTCTGAAGGCCAACTACGTTCCTGAATTTTGTCCGCTTCAAAAAATGCAGTTCTAAAGCTCGTTTGTCTTACCATGGTACATCAGTTTACACTATGGTGTAAAGTGTTTCAGACTAGTTGATAGCGCATATTACAAGTTAATCTAGGATCACTTTGAAAATTTGCCTAATAAATCGTCGTTTTAGGGTTTCAAAAACTCGATCGAGCCATCTTGATCAGAAGTTTGGAATGAGGGGTTCGGAATTACCATTAAGTTTTTATATGAATACAGTAAAAATTTTTCTCCGCGCCGCTCACCTATGATACCGACGCTTTAAAGTGAAATCAGTTTAGTTTATAAGTTTCACTCACGAATCTGCTGTGAATTCTAATTGAATATAATGCAGTACTTCCAAGTATGTAAGTACGAACGCTATAATTAATCAAAAAATGGCCTAAAAATGGGGTTATGGCGATAAAAACACCATTTTGCGACGTTTCTCATCAAGCACTATCCATTGGCATCGAAAAATTGCGAAAAAAACGAAAACAATTTTCAAGAATTGAATTCTGGGGTGGGGTTTTTTGATTTCTGGGGGGGTATTTTGGTTTTTGAGGGGAGGTGCATACCTCCCAAACTTCCCCACGCCCAGGTTTGAATTGTTGTTACTGTCGGGGCTCAAATGATTAAAAACGTTAAACAGCGTAAAGGACGTTGTTCGTTTTCATACCTTTGTTTAACGTAAAAATTCAAACAGTTGAGTATAACGACGCAAAATTTCAAACCAAGAGGATCACTATATTTAAATTTTTAACTTTTCTTTTTCAGGAATTTTAGTGTTAAGATACACATATATTTAAATTTTTACACACTGGACTATCCAAATTGACTTCAGAAACGAATCTGACTCAAGTTTTTGATCTGCTTAAATATGTACGGTAAGCTTGTCTTCTGCAAAAAAAATAATGCGGATGTTGAGGAAGAATTTTGCTCCCACGTTCTTGGGCTAATCTCATTATTTCAGCGTGTAACGTATTGCTCGATGAGAAACGTTGAAAAATGGTTTTTTTCGCCATACCAACATTTTAAGACCATTTTTTGACCTGTGAAAAATTTTGCACGCTCCACCAGGAATTTGGTGCTGCCCACCTATTATTATAACCCAAAGCTCCGTTTATGCTGGCATACAAAAAAACAGATGACATAGGAGCGAAATGTATCTTGTTTAGTTGACTAAACTTCGTATTACTTAGCGAAGTCTAAACTCAACCATAGTCTGTTCCATTCCAAACGGCCCAATTTTTGCTAGTCTTATTGTTCACTGCGCAAATAGCATCTTCAGTTATGCTCTCATAACAGCTTATTGCTCAAAACTCTTGTTATTGATGCTTAATGTGCTTTGCTTAACATGTGGCGCATCTAAAGGACTGCAGCAAGAACCGAATCCATACTGTTACAGTGATAAGCCGTATTCCAAAAATGGGCAGTTTAGAATGTAACAGACTATAGTCTGTTTCATTTATTCGAGAGCTTTTCAGTCAATTCCTTTAAGGGCTACAGTAAGCTAATTAAGACGAATTACTGTACTTCGGCAGATCAGCTCAATGAGGGCGAGTGGCTGGAATTCTTCCATTTTAAATGCACTAATATGCCCATATAAATTTAATTTAACATTTAATCAGTGATGGGACATACTTGTAACGGGGGCTCCGCCTCCCACCGTTACGTGAGCAAAATTTTACCCGCACCGGTTTCCCGGATCTTTCGCTCTGATTCGCGTGTGTAGTAGTAATCGACTACTCGGGCTCTTGCTCACAACTGCGCAAAGTATCGAATAATATTGAGAAACAATGAAACATCAACTTCACGGGCTAAACTTCAAAGTAGGCATTTTTAGCCGTGTAGTAGCACTCCTGCTACACTCCTCCCCTCTAGGAGAAAGCGTAAGCGCAGACAACTCCAGAGAACGTACTCTGGGACCTCCAATATGTAACGGGGGCGCCGCCTCCCACCGTTACGTGAGCAAAATTTTACCCGCACCGGTTTCCCGGATCTTCCGCTCTGATTCGCGTGTGTAGTACTAATCGACTACTCGGGCTCATGCTCACAACTGCGCAAAGTATTGAATAATATTGAGAAACAATGAAACATCACGGGTTAAACTTCAAAGTAGGCATTTCTAGCCGTGTAGTAGCACTCCTGCTACATACTGCAGTAAGTGTTAAACAAAAAGCCATCGGCAGGAATCGAACCCGGATTGCTGTGTCTACAAGCGGACGTTTTTACCATTGCGCTATGTGGGAGTTCGCGGCGTTTCTTAACATCTTAGTCTATTGTGTTTAAAGTGTCGACTCAGGATAGCTGAATGCGCAATTTTTATCTGTGAGTTGATTGATCTGATAGAACGCGAAAAGAAATTATGCCGCAGAAATTTTATTGAAAAACCCTGCTTTGCTAGGAAGCTAAAGTGAGGTCCAGCGACTTACAGTAAATAAGAAAGAATGGGTTACGGTAACCTCCGAAAACATTTACTGAAATAGCTCTCGGATAAATGAAACAGAATATAGAAGTGGCACGTTATTTGTATTTCACATGGGCACCAGTTTAGATACAACTTCAATCCATGTAACATACCTGTAGTCTGTTTCAAACTTTTTAAAATAAGGTGATTCGAAAGCAGTAAAAATTCAGCCAATCGACGTAAGACCGCGTAGCTCATTTACATATAGGTAGGTACCTATATGATTCCTTCTGATTTTCGTGCGAAAAAATTACGATGCATATTTCGAGCAAGATGAAACTATGAATTTACTATTGGATACAAAATCGACATAAAAATACAAATCTGCATATCGCAACGATAAAAAAAGACGAGACTGCAACCAATAAACAATAGGAAAATAAGTGCAGCTTACCTACATAAATCAATGAGTACGCGAAAAAATTCGCATTGAAATGCATGCGTATCGCCAGTACATGTGTTACGTAGTACAAACTCAATTATCATGAAGCGTTCCTTCGATAATTATATCATTAAGAAGAATTACCTATCGTCTGATAAGATAATACAGGAGGAGCAACAAATTCTGGAGGAAGGTCTGAAGCATACATGGGCAGCAAGGAAATTCTGGAGGGGTGAAATCGCCAGAAATATTACTAAAAATAGAATTCTGTAGGTCTACAGTAATCTGCGGGATTTATATCCCCAGATCCCCATGTCCATGCGTACTCCAAGGGAGTCAAATTGCCATACAGCACCAAAAATTCGATTCTGGCGTCTGTAGATTTTTTGGGGGCCTTTAAGATTCTGAGGGGCCCAGACCCTTCGGCCCATGTGTGCATGTGATATGCTTAAAATGCGCAGAGGGGAAAAACAACGGGAGCGGCTGGCATACCTGGGCGTGGTGGGTATGCAACCCCCAGAAACAAAAATACCCCACCCCAAAATTCAATTTTTAGTTTTTTTTGTTTTTTTTTTCGCAATTTTTTGATGCCAATGGATAGTGCTCGATTAGAAACGTTGAAAAATGATGTTTTTTCGCCATACCACCATTTTTAAGGCTATTTTTGACCTTTGGAAAAATCTTGCACCCCCAGAGCTTTGGTGCCGCCCACCTAAGGTGGCTGGGCCCCAGAAAAATTTCCACATTCCATTCAATTTTTTTCTTATTTCCTTATGAAAATGGATAGAGATCGATGAGAAAATTGTTTTTTGATAATATACTTCTTTGGCGCTTCTTGCATTTAATCGTTGATAATGCATACGCGGGATCTTTTAAACTGCTGTTTTAACACTTTAAATCGTTATAAATGAAATTAAATGAAGGGCAACCCAAAACTTGTACCAATTTTATTAACTATTGCAATGACCAATGTTTTAGTACAACAGAAAATATTGATAAGCCGAATGATTTCATTTTGTCTGATCTTATTTTCCATTCAATTTCCATCGATAAAAAATCAATTTAACAGTCAGAAAAGGGTTATGTAGATTTATTTCAGAGCCATGTAAATTGAATGCGCAGGTAAATCTAAAAAGATTTACATGAGAGCGATAACTATTGATAAAAAGCTGAGAAAATATGGTCGGAAGCATACCTGGGCGTGGAGGGGGGGGGGTTAGGGATGTATGCACCCCCAGAAACTAAAATACCCCCGAAATCAAAATACTCCCTCCCAGAATTTAATTTTTTTCGTTTTTTTCGTTTTTTTCGCAATTTTTTGATGCCAATTGATACATAGTGCTTGACGAGAAACGTCTAAAAATGGTGTTTTTATCGCCATACCACCATTTTTAAGGCCATTTTTCGACCTTCAAGAAAAATCTTGCACCCCCTCAGAATTTTCTTGCTGCCCACGTTAGTCGGAAGAATTGCTTAGCAGCGAAAATTCTGAGAATTAATGCGAAATTCAATCGATGAACTATTCTCCAAAACAAACTGTGCTATAAACTTTTCAAACAAATTACAACGATTTCTTCCCAACAAAAAAAAGGATTATTCTAAAACGCATATGCCACGATCATGGGTGGCGCATAAACCCCGGGGGTCCAAAAATTTTTAAGGTTTCAAGATAAAAAAATTTTTTTACAAGAAACCGTTTTCAACGTTTCTCACATAACATAAGCATAAAAAATCGCGAAAAAAAGAATTGCAATTCTAGCGAGATTCTGGGGGCGTGGCCGCTAGCTCTAATTTGACCCGACTTTACTGAATTATGACGATACAAGCTTAAATAGTGATATACTTATTATGGCTCAAAATTTAGGGTTGGGGGGGGGTAACGGCCAATTTAAGGGGGGTGTAAATGACCTCCAATTTTTGGTCAAAAATGCCTAAAAACGACAAAAAATTCGATTGTTTCCAAAAATCGGGGTAGATGGTGAAAAATTTTCTGGCTTTGGGATGGATGGGAGACGTCCAACTTTGGGTGAGGGGGATCCCCCTATCCCCTCTCTTACATGTACGCTCACTTATTAACAAAACGTACAAAAATTAGATTCGCCTCCCAAAATCTTATAATATTTTGAAATTTCGTAGCATGTACGCATATCTAATTTATTAGTTTATCTCATTTACCCTTTTTCTATCGTACTCTGTTGAAGTCTAAACAAATAATAGTCTTTTGGCAAAAAACGCAATAACGAAAAATCATGCTTCGCGCAAGAGAAAATAAGCTTCACTCAACGCAGAGTAAACATGTACATAAATCATACTGTAATGGACTCGTATAGGCGAGGACCTTCGGTTATTTTAATATCTCCAAATGGCTCTCTTTGGTCGACGTCTACAGCTCTCCATTTTTTGAGCACAAGGAGCGTGTAGAACTTTTGAGCCGCTATTTTTCGATTATCTTTCCTGGCGCAGAGATCCTATGAAAAACGCACTATTGTTCCACTATTTTTTCATAAAAGGAGTCATTTTATTAATGGATACGCATAAAGCTGGCTAACGTACATGATCATGGGGGATTTCAGCCCTGAAAATTTTTATTTCTAGAAAATTTCTATCCCCTAGAAATTTTTTCAGCCTCACCATTCGCGATTTTCCGAAAAATTCATTAACAGTTGGTAGAAAAGGTAATGTTTTAAGCGTTTTTAGCTATGCACTGTTTGCACAAATCTGTCAAATTTTTAGTGCTTTGCACCATAAATTCATTTTTTGACTATATTCTTAATTTATTCTGATTTTTTTGGGTTTTTTTTCAAACTTTTTGTTGTTGTTCTGCTCTATAACGATAGAGCATCGAGAGAAACGCCGACAAACTAGTTTTTAACGCGTATCCGCCATACATAATCTGGAGTTTCACCCCCCATAAATCGCGATTTTTTAAACGTTTCAAAATTTTCCAGGAAATTCGGTGCTTTTTAAGCGTTTTTAGCAACCTACAGTACGCGCCTGGAATTTTGCATGCGCAGTCTCAATTAACTTTTGTTGCAGTCGGATTTTAGCGAACGGACCTCAGTGGCCATTAGTGGGCCGCTGTTAAGCACTTGCAGCCGATTGACGGACTACTTTCGAACTACTGCGGCCATTCGTGGACTGCAGTGGCCGTTGGATGCTGACTGCAGTTACTTTACTGTGAGTACGGAAACATGTATAGTATCGCTGCTAGCATATTGCGTTATTTGTCGCACCGCATGCGTGCTTTTCAAAAGTGTGTGCATGCAGCAGGTCTAGTCCGAGAAAAAAGGTAAAAATAGATTGAAATTTTGGTGCATATCATTATAAATCTCGTTTCCTCCATTGAAATCTCATCTCAGAGATTATGGGCATAATAAATAAAGAGAATAGTATTTTCTGTGTTCGATCGATTGCATATTGCTCTGCAGCAAAAGTGCATTTTAAAATTAATTTCAGGCTGAGAGCGTTCCGCGTTTTAAAACAAATTCATGGCCAATAAAGAGTAAAAGATTTAAAAATCATAAGCACGAAATTTCTTTTGCCATTAGTTATATGATTTTAGAAAGCGCATCTTTTCGACTATATCAAAATTAGCAATAAAATCAAAGCAAATTGCTCTTATCTTTTGGAGGAAAAGGTGTTTCGAAAGGGTATTTTCCGTCTTATACAAACCATATTTTTCACTCTTATATTGTAAAATTGGGAAGGGAGAATGAATAGTGACTGTAAGGTCTAAGTCAGGGGCGTAACCAGGAGGGGGGCGGGGAGGCCCCCGAAATGAAAAAAATAATTTTTTAAAAGCAAAGGGGGACCCTTTGCTTTTTTCTTCAGGTGAAGTGGAAACGGATTGTGGACAGCCATAATGCGTTTGCGTTTTCAGCACACTTTTTAGCTTCTAAACTCAAAATTTTCCGGCGCTTTGTGCCGGATTTCTTATGCTCTATCTTTTTTCTCAGCGTAGACGCCCAGAGTTTACTTAAAAGTAGCAAATTTGTCCAAAATTTTTCAGCGCTTCGCGCCGGATTTCTTTTGCTCTATCTTTTTTCTTACCTTAGACGCCCAGATTTTACCTAAAAATAGCGAATTTGTCAAAAAGTTTCGGCGCTTCGCACCGGATTTCTTATGCTCTATCTTTTTTCTTACTTTAGACGCCCAGATTTTAGTTAAAAATAGCGAATTTGTCGAAAATTTTCGGCGCCTCGCGCCGATTTATTATTTTCTGTATTGGTTTTCTTTACAAAACTGCAAAAGTAAATGCAAAGATAAGAATTTCGAAACGTTTTGGAGTCAAGCTTTAATTTGATATTGAGAAATTAGTCATACCGATAGGTTAAAAGATAGATTTTTGATATCCAAATTTGAAATCAAGCACGAAAATTTTTGAATTTTTTAAATTTTTTACTTCACCATGGAATAGATCTTTGTCGACAAACGCTCAAAAATGCCATTATTTTCGCGTATCTCCTAATAGTTCCCGAGATATAGGACTTCAAAAATTTTGGCCCTTCCCCCAAAACAAAATCCTGGTTAAGCCCCTGGTCTAAGCTAGATATAAAATTTAAAAAAAGTGAAATACAGATGACAAATAGTTTTGCAAATTAATTGTACATCATGCATAGTGCGCTGAGTTATTTTGGTTGCAATATTTCGATTTATTCCCACTTAAGTTGAGTCGAAATTCAACGCTCGGTTACTACTTTTTTTGCGCAGGAAATTCAAGTTTTAGGCACAGCCTGTTGCAAACGCCAGTCAATTCGCTATCTGATCAGTGATCGGACCGAGGGTACTTTTGGACCCTCGGCCTCGGCCGAGGCCGAGGCGCCTTAAAATCCTTGCCTCGGCCGAGGCCGAGGGTAATGCCGAGGGTCAAGCTTATATACCTATACCCATAAATAGTGCTCTTAGAATATTTTGTATGCACAAGAGCTAGAGAATAATCGTAATATTGAACACTTTATCGAATGTCATTTTCAATAATAGTAGATTAAATGTGTAAAGGATTTATTGAATAAAGTCAGCAGAATGAAAGCATACTTAATTTAACAAGTTGTTGTTGAAGACTTGGAAAATATAATAAAAAATATGGCTGAACAAGCACTTGAAAACTTTTATTACTATACATAAATAAGAAAACAGTGTCAAAGAAATAAGCGAACAAACGAAATAAGCTAAGTAAAGACAGAAGTGTAGCCATTGTTGTGCTCGCTTTTGCAGTAATGCATGTTGAAACACGCTTTTTCAGTCATCCAATTCTGGTGTGGTAGGTAATATGACAGAAACTGCACTGTACTTTCCGATCATAGTTTCCCAAGGTCCAGAGTTGAGGGAAGGGTGAAATCCCAAAATGGGGGACCAGTAAATTAAGTAGTGTTTTTTTGTATGAGCGAACAAATTTTTGTAGATACTTTATATAAATATATTTTTAAACATACACATTTTTACATACTGCCAGTGTGTGACCTGCAACCGGCATGCAGTCCTAAACAGTGTTTTTTTTTGTGCAAAATACCTTTTTACATGTACAAAAATGGTATCCAAAAGTCTTTGAACATTTTGTACATGCAAATTTTTGTGTACTATCATAGTATGGTACAGTAGCGATTTAATGTGGTATAACAGGGGTTTTCGACCTTTGTTAGTGTATCTTAGCTTATTCCTGGGTCTCTGAATATTTGACATTTTTTCCATTCTAAATGCAAATTCTACTATTTTAAAGATATATAGGACAGACAACTACTGATGCGCCGAAAATTTTCGGGAATTTTACACCTTTTTACAGTTTTTGTCTCTCCAAAAATCTTTGTGCATGTATGTACAAAGACAGTCCTGAAAAGTCTCTGTACATTATAAAAAATCTTTGCCGAATACAAAAAACCGTGGTCCTAAATGTGATAATTCGGCCTGGATATAGTTCATAAGATTATTTGGCGCGAAGCGCCGTAATTTTTATGAGCTTTTGATGAAATTTATACATAAAACTTGACTGAGAAAGCTAAAACAACTTGTACTACAAAATCAGAAATATTACAGATATTGTAATATGCCAATTAAATCTTGTAATAAGCACTACTGTGCTAGAAATCCAATGCAACATCAGGATAAATTAGCCAATTTTATCTTTGAACGGCTAAATGTGCTGAGTTATTAAATAGTACTTGTTTTGCATAAAATTTTTAAAAACAGTATAAATGGATACAAAAGATATTTAAATCTGCATAAAGATGCCTACATTACACAAAAATTGATTTTTGAGTGTTTAATGACTCTGCTTCAATCAGTATATTAGCGATATTTTGCGCGAAGCGCCGAAAATTTTTTGAAATTTCCTAAAAAAATACTGAAAAACGATATAATTAATATCACTTTGTCCAAGAAAGTAATTTAACATTGTATAAAAATAGCTCCGAAAAATGCGCAAGCCGAAATTTATTTTTGGCAAAACCTGCATTTATTGGCCATTTTTAACTGCGTTTCTGCGATTTTCGGCCGAAAATTCGTAATCATTTACGCCCTCTCCCATAAAAATGGCCGAAAACCACACGTGTAACAGGAAGGGCTTTTGGGAATTCCCCACCCACCCAGGGTTGGACGTCTCCCCCTATTCCTTCCCTCCAACGTCAGAAAATTTTGACCCACCCTCCCCATTTTTGGCGAAAATTTGCGCTTTGTTGGCTATTTTAGGTGCTTTTGCCATTTTTGACATAGAATTAGAGTCGCTAATCCCCCACCCAAAATTTCTAGCCGTTACATGTATGCCGAGGAGCCCCTCCCTAAAATTTTGAGCTGTTACATGCATGTTTTATAGTGACAGTTTGTCTATTTACTCTTGCTTACATTCAAAAATACTGTATCCTTTTGGGAAATTCTAATAGTTAGCTGCACTTTCGCCATAGTAAAAATTAGGTTCAAAAATATTCAAAAGGTTTTCACCAAAAGTCGTCTGACAGTGACCTGAGTCTTGTACCCTGAGAGGGGGTAATAAACCTCACTCACCCCTCCCTTCGGGAAAGTGTGTTTGCGATCCATGTAGCAAGCATGAGAATTGAAACTTAGTCATCACATGAATAATAAATTGGCACTCTGCTGTATGTAACTTTGTGTAACTGGGTACGCGACTAAAACCACAAGAAAAGTTTATAAGTAAAAAATAGCCTTTGTACTGCAGATGCATCCTAAATAGTTAACATTCAACGGACATATTAAACTTATTCGAATTCGATTTTAACTCTCGGCGCCTCGGCACTTTTCAGCTTCGCCCTCGGCGCCGAGGCCGAGGCTCCAAAAAACGCCGAGGCTTGCCGAGGCCGAGGCCGAGGCCGAGGCCTCGGTCCGATCACTGTATCTGATCAGCAAAATTTATGCGTCCTCAGTCAAACAGAGAGCAGGGAACGCGAGCAAAATCTTTTTGAGCTTGTGTATTAAAATATCAGGAGGTAAAAATTTGTTGTCGTATTTTCAAGCTTTGCAGGTGCATGTTCGCTGAATATAATAAATACAAAATGGTAGATACGCATATAAAGTACTTTAATTGAACAAGAAAAATTGTGAAGGAGGTTGGGTGGCCAGAATAAAATTTGCGCGAAATAATAAAACGGGCAATATTTTTTTAACTATGTATATGCTTGCCTGAGGAGACAGACATTAATATGATGTATTTCGCTTCTGAACTGAATATATTATTGATGTACATATTGTATCTGAATAAATGAAAAAAGCGAAATACAAAATATCTTGGAAAGCGGATAATCAGGAGCTTTTTATCAATTTTGTATTTTAAAGGCATTACGATATTTATTGTTTGGTTCATTTTAACAAAAATTTTATGATGTACAATTAATTTACAAAACTATTTGTCATCTGTATTTAACTATTTTGTTAAATTTTATATTTAGCTTAGACCTTACAGTCAAAATTCATTCTCTCTTCCCAATTTTGCAATATAAGAGTGAAATATATGGTTTTTAGAAGAAGGAAAATACCCTTTTAAAAAAGCTTTTCCTCCAAAAGATAAGAGCAATTTGTTTTGATTTTATTGCTAATTTTGATTTAGTCGAAAAGATGCGCTTTCTAAAATCATATAACTAATGTCAAAAGAAATTTCGTGCTTATGATTTTTAAATATTTTACTTTTTATTGGCCATGAATTTGTTTTAAAACGCGGATTGCTCTCAGCCTGAAATTAATTTTAAAATGCTCTTTTGCTGCAGAGCAATATGCAATCGATCGCACACAGGAAATACTATTCTCTTTAATTTTTATGCCCATCATCTCTTAGATGAGATTCCAATGGAGGAAACGAGAATTATAATGATATGCACGATAATTCCAATCTATTTTTACCTTTTTTCCTCGGACTGGACCTGCTGCGCGCACACACTTTTGAAACGCACGCATGCGGTGCGACAAATAACGCAATATGCTAGCAGTGATACTATACATGTTTCCGTACTTACAGTAAAGTAACTGCAGTCAGCATCCAACTGCCTCTGCAGTCCACGAACGGCTGCAGTACTTCGAAAGCAGTCCGTCAAACGGCTGCAAGTGCTTAACAGCGGCCCACTAATGGCCACTGAGGTCCGCTCGCTAAAATCCGACTGCATTAAAAGTTAATGGAGACTGCGCATGCAAAATTCCAGGCGCGTACTGTATTTGCTCAAAAGTGTCAAGTTTTTCAGCGCTTCGCGCCATATACTCATCTTCTAGCTTATTCTGTTCAATTAATTCGACTTTTTAAAATTTTTTTCGAATTTTTTTTTGCGTTTTTATGCCTTAGAAAGATAGCATATCATCAGAAACGACG
Organism: Mermis nigrescens; assembly: GCA_036768485.1. Taxonomy (NCBI): domain Eukaryota; kingdom Metazoa; phylum Nematoda; class Enoplea; order Mermithida; family Mermithidae; genus Mermis; species Mermis nigrescens. The sequence goes on along the minus strand of JAVLUZ010000372.1, from coordinate 349,793 downwards.
AAAAACGTTTTTTTTGACGCGTACCCACGATTTTTCGGCAAGAAAATGAAAAAGGCACTTTCTAATTTCACCCGCCCCCCAAATTCCCATGCTGTAAGACCTGAGCGTGGGGTTGGGGGGTATGCACCCCCCGAGAAACCAAAATACCCTCCTACACAAATCAAAATATCCCCAGAATTTCACTTTTTGAAATTTTTTTGTTTTTTTCAGCAATTTTTTGATGCCAATGGATACTGCTCGATGAGAAACGTTGAAAAATTGTGTTTTCGCCATACCACCATTTTTAAGGCCATTTTTTACCTTTGAAAAATCTTGCACCCCCCAGAATTTTGGTGCTGCCCACGTATGCATGCTGTGCATGTCTCCTCCCACCCCTAACTGCCCGACCATACAAGCTCTTAGACGGGTTGGGTTCTCATCCCCCGAAAAACTGTCATCCCCGCAGAAATCCCCCCAGAATTGGCGATTTTTCAAAAGTATCCAAAATTTGTTTTTGAATATGTCAAATTTTCGGCGCTTCGCAACATTTACTCGTGTTTTTACCTATATATTGTTCACTTTGTTTGACTAAAAATTTTGAATGTTTTTATGCTCTAGAAAGATAGAGCATCGTCAGAAAAACCTAAAAACGATGTTTTTGACGCGTATTCATCAGTTTTGGGTACGAAAACAGGCACTTTAAAATTTCATGCCCCTATAATTCCCATGCTGTGTGCATGTCTGGTATCGGCCATTTTGAGTCTAAAAAAAGACACATTATAATTCCTCCCCAGAATTCCCATGGTGTGCATATTTCCTGGCTAAAATGTTTTTATTAATGGCAAAATATCAAGTGGACTAATTGAAACAAAGCGGTCCACACCGAAAATTTCTAAAAGTAAATTTAAAATTAAATTTGTCGATTATAATCCGAAACTCTGCTCAAACATCGTCATATTCAATAAAATATCTCAGTTCGTAAGTATGTATATTGGAAGAAAACAATTCTAAAATCAGTCAATCTATCACGCCGCAAGCAATACTGACAAAATGATTTTCATCATTCTGATTGAACTTTTCAATCCTGTTTAACGACATAAAATAATGATTTATTGTTCCAGGCAGTATTTTTTTGTACAAGGTCCGTTTGTACATGTACAAAGATGGTCCCTAAAAGTCTTTGTACATTTCGTACACACAAATTTTTGGGTACTATAATATGGTACACTAGCGATTTTAGTGTGGCAAAAACAGAGTTGTTCGACCTTTGGTTACGTATTTTAGCAATTTCTAAGTTTTTGAGGGCAAAAATCAGTAATAGTCGTCTCGAAACGGCGCGAAGCGCCAAAAAATTAGGCATTTTTCCTCTCAAAATACTATTTCTGAAATTATAAAGATATATACATAGAACACACAATTGCTCATTTCGGCGCGGAGCGCCGAGAATTTTTGCTAATTTCGAACCTTTTTTGCAGTTTTTGTCTTCCAAAAAATCTTTGTACACGTACAAAGACGGTCCCCAAAAGTCTTTGTACATCGCGAAAAATCTTTGCCGAATACAAAAAAACCGTGGTTCCAGGGGACATTTTCAATCACGGAATTTATAATTATTTTAAGGAGATACTGGATAGTTTTAAAAATGGCGTAAAAATGCAATTTAAATAATAAAAATCTGCTCAATGTACGTATTATATCATTTTTGCACAGTGAAGAAATGAAAAAGAGGCAGTCAAAAATTTAATGAATTTCCGTCAAAAAATAACCGTTAATGTAGATCAATCTCAGTCTTCAAAGATCATTCTCTGCCTTCTTCAAATCCAGTAAGAATCGAGTTAAATTAGGCTCAAAAATACATATATTGAAGCGTAAAAATAGCGCACGATACGCATTAGCTCACAGTTTGCATATATGTACTAATTCCAAGTAATTTTGAATTATTTTTCCGAAACAACATTCTAGTGCTCTCTGAAGATCTACGTTCTCGTCATGAAATTTAAGCCCTTGACCATTTCCAAGCCTTGCCAAACTTTACGAGATCATTCTTATGATATTAAGGCATCGTATCTAATTTGACATCAGTGTTAACTTAGGCTAGCAAACCTAAACAAAATTAAAAAACTGCTATGGACTAAAAATTGGTAGCGAGAACTGTACATACTCGTACATATACATAGTTTCGTTACCATTAGTGGGCAGCACCGAAATTCGGGGGGTGCAAGATTTTTCGAGTTAAAAAAATGATCTTAAAAATAATGGTATAGCGAAAAAAGCACCATTTTTTAACGTTTCTCATCGAACACTATCCATTGGCATCAAAAATTGCGAAGAAAGAAAAAAAATTGAATTCTAGGGGGCGGATATGCGACCTTCCGAGGAATGCATACCCTCAAACCCCCACGCCCACGTGTGTTCGTAACCCCTCGACCAGTTTCCGGAGTGACTATTACGTAAACATCAGACTTCCTTATATTGTGACGTCATAATTCCTGCAAGTCGTGAAAAACGAAAAAAAGTAGAAAGACGAAAATTTTAATAACGCGTAATATGGAAAAATGAAAGTGACGACACACTGCAAATAACTGCTTTTAGATGAAATAAAAAAATTGAAAAAAACAACAAAAGCTTACTACGAAATTGACATAATCGGCGTGGCGCAATTTATTTCTAATGGAGGACAGCAGTTGTTGAGTCCTCGAGCCCCACTGCTTTTCCTCGGCCGATTGACCCAAAAAAGCTTCACTGTCGTCCATAAAGTGATCTTCGTCGCCTCCCGTCGCGTTTGTTATGTCTTTGACCTAAATTTTTGCAAAGATATGATTATTTTGATAGCCGTTTTGTAGAAATACAACCCAATGTTTAAAACTTGCGTTTTTCGCCCATTTTTAGCCGTTTTTTGCCATTTTTGGCCAAAGCTTAGAAGTCATATACCAACGAACGGAGATACCTGACCTAAATTTCGAGCCGTAATAAGGATGACTGAGAATAATTCGAATTGGCATAAATTATGAACATGCAGCTCATCAAACGTATAAAAACTTTTTTGCACAAATTTTTCGAGTAAACCTATTCAAAAACTTTAAAATTTAAAGAATTTACAAATATTTACACATCAGCTAGTTGTTTTTTAAAATTCCGTGTCTAGAAAACACAGCGAACTGATACAAAAGGAAAATAAATACGAGATGCTATGCAATATGAGCAATATCACGGATTTCGTGTATTTACATACATATCAGCCTAGTGGAAATGTTAGACTGTTCTGCAAAGTGACGGAACCTTGAAAACGTTTTGATTTAAATCTAAAATTTTAATGAAAAACTCACCGTCACTCTCAAGCTGATTGTAAAGTTCACCGGCATTTCGTTTACAACTGATAAACCAATTCAAGCAAATGAATTGTTCACTATTCTTCTTGAACACATTGTATAAACAATTGAATATCAGCATAACTTACTCAGACTCATACCTGGGCGTGGGGAGTATGCGCATCCCAGAATCCAAAATACCCCCCCAGAATTCAATTTTCGAAATTTTTTTGTTTTTCCCGCAATTTTTGATGCCAATGGATAGTGCTCGATGAGAAACGTTGAAAAATGGTGTTTTTTCGCCATATCCATTTTTTACCTTTGAAAAACTGTTGCACTCCTAGAACTTTGGTGGCGCCCACCTACGCTCAGGCTGCTTAAGGGCATCCATTAGCTAAGAATAATGTACAAGTCAGTTTAAATAGCGCCTGATAATCCTCTTATCAGCTCAAATGATAAGAAGAAACGTATTAATTTTTTAAACTACTTGTTAATCATTTTTTAATCTTACGTTTCTCAACACATTGCAAGTTTAGAAATAATTCAATACGTAAATATCTAACCGAGGCCCGACTTTTGCGTTCTTTGATGTGCGACGGCGGCCCCATTTCGATGTCCTCGATGTTCTGCGGTGGACTTCCTCCAGGCTGAGGGAAAGGCAATTGAACTTGATCCATCATGACACCATTCTATTGTAACAATAGATCAAGTTTTGTACGCTGAGTCGGATGTGAAACAGTGTTTTTTTGCACAAGGCCCGTTTGTACATCTACAAAGATGGTCCCCAAAAGTCTTTGTACATTTTGTACATGCAAATTTTTGTGCACTATAATATGGTACAGTAGCCATTTTAGTATGGCAAAATAGGGTTTTCCGATCTTTGGCAGTGGATTTTAGCGAATTTCTGGGTCCTAATGGCAAAAATCACTAATAATCGTCTTAAAACGGGAAAAATTTGACATTTTTCCATTTGAAATGTAATTTCTGCCATTATAAAGATATACAGTGGTCGCCATGAAAGATGACGCGCTATCACCTTCAGAATTATAATAGATGGTGCGTCGCGAGCGCCGCGTTTCGTCCATCATGCGCTATTATCTCTTTTTTTATTACTATACGCCATTAATCTGTATCATACCCTTAATCTGGCGATGCGGACGGCGCAATTTAGCTATTAATAGCGCCAACAAGAAGGAAGCGCGCACGTGAATGCTGGAAGCGCGCACGTGAATGTCGTTCTATATTTAGGCGAGCCAACATTAAAATCAATATTTTTGCAAGCCGAGCACTGTCTAGCATTTTTAGAGGTTTTTTGATAAATCAATTCGAAATGTTTAAAAACACCTCAATCAGTGCTGCGTACATCGCTCTGTATTGCGTACCTTTCTGCAAAATTCTTCATCGTCCGTCGCTGGCTTGCAAAAATATTGATTTTAATCATGGCTCGTCTAAATATAGAACGAAATTCACGTGCGCGCTTCCTTCTTGTTGGCGCTATTAATAGCTAAATTGCGCCGTCCACATCGCCAGATTAACGGGATGATACAGATTAATGAGGTATAATAATAAAAAAGAGATAATAGCGCATGATGGACGAAACGCAGCGCTCGCGACGCACCATCTATTATAATTCTGAGGGTGATAGCGCGTCATCTTTCATGGCGACAACTGTATGAAACACACAATTACTCATTTCGGCGCGAAGCACCTATAAGTTTTGCGAATTTTAGACTTTTTTTGCAATTTTTGTCTTCCCAAACATCTTTGTACATGTACAAAGACGGTCCCGAAAAGTCTTTGTTCATCGGGAAAAATCCTTGCCGAATACAACAAAAAACACTGTAGTGAAATATAGAAATTTCTGCGGTATAAACGAAGGATTAAAAATCTCTTTGCAATAAAGCTTACTAGAAACGGTCGAGGTGGCAATATGCACGGGTTTAGGACCATATGTACATAGGCAGCGCAGCCAAATTTGGGGAGGAGCGGGGTCAAAACCGGTAAAAACCTGAAAAAAACAAGCCAAAATTTAATTCTGGGAGTTAGATTTTCGCGTAGTTTTGAGGTTCTTGCGGGGAGTTAGTCGATTTTTGCGCAGTTTTGATATTCTTGCAATGTACACTACTCGCCACGAATGTTTACGCTTTAATAAGCTTCTAGAGCTTGTTAGGGTTATATCTTTAACACGTCGGTCCAATTTCCGCCCACGCACGACCGACGTGTTAAACATATAAGCCTTAACAAGCTCTAACATCCTATGGAGCATATTAAAACGTAAGCATTCGTGGCGAGCACTGTAAACCCCTCTCACTGCGTCCATCTGTGGTTACGATCCCCCGAGAATCAGGAAGATCCCCTAAAAGTCGATAGACCCCCTGAATTGAATTTTTGGCATATTGTCTGGGATTTTTGCCCGTTTCGCATCACCCAGACCCCTCAGAATTCGGTCGCTGCCCATGTACGGCACCATCCACACATGGGCGTGTGGGGGAAGGTTTTAAGGGGTTTACAACCCCCAATAATCCGACTGACCCCCCAAGAATCGGTTAGGATACCCAAAAAATCGATAAAAACCGCCAGAGTTGAATTTTTGGCATCTTTTCGGGATTTTTGCCGGTTTCACACCACCGGACGCCTTAAAATTTGACTGATGCCCATATACGGTTGAACGTAAGGGAGCAACTGCAGAAAAGATGCCTTTTTCAATTGAATTTGAGTATCAACTTCGTCAAAGTAAAACTTTTGTATCATGGTGGTGTAGTTTGTTTAATAATATTCAAGGTTTATTGATCTTTTATCACAATCTAATGGATTGTTTTCGTAAAAGTGATCTGGATCCAGACTTTCTAAAAGAGACGCATCCGTATCCAAATAGCACAGTATATAAACTAATTACAAATAGGTAACTTAATGTATAGTCATGGGCCTCTAAAAAACACTTTTCATGTTTTGTGTGCAAGCACCCCAGTCTAGAAACTTGTATAATCAGAGCAATCTTCCGTCGATACTCCATCTTTAGCCACTTAGTTGATTTCATAGATCCCTTTAGTCTTGGAGAAAAATCGATCAAAGTCAAAAATGAAAAAAAACGGCAAATTCCATTTGGGAGGTAAAAAAACCATGGGAACTAAAAAAACCACCGCCAAAATGTTATGCGAAATGCGTGGTTTGCAGCGTAAATTAGTTAGTTGACCTTACATGATCCTATTTTTTGAAAAATATTCATTTTTCCGATATTTCCGTCCATTTTATCACATACATATATGTATAAATCAATAATGTTTTCTGAATTTCATCAAAACTTCTATAAATTTCACACATAAATAAAGTCTTCAAGTGATAAAAACAACTCTAGGTAAGTCTCTTCTACATCCTCTGCAAGAAATCAGTCTAAAATTATGCAACTTGATTAAAAGTAATTTCGTTGCCATGGCAATGTATACTTATGTAGCATTGGTGTTTTTTAGGTTACAGTGGTTTTTTAAGGTAACAATCGAACTTTTTTTGGCAGTTTTTGGGGTGATTTACATTTTTTGTGAGAAATAAATATCAGGCATCATGTAAGGTGCTACTAGGCACATTCCTGCTAAGTTTTGAGAAAATTGGCGCTGATTTTTTGGGGTAACAACTGGTTTTTTAGGTTTGACTTTGAAGGTTTACTGTAGCTATGTGGATGAGATACGACAACTAAATTTTTTTCTGACATTAGTCTGCAAGAGAGTCTAACGTGAAAAAATAAAAGATTCCAGCATGAATACGGGTAGAAATACTGACCCTCAAAAATACTTAAAAATCATAAAAACGGCAATTTTTTGGAACTTTTCGACAAATTTATATCTCAAGTTTCCGAATGATCCGAAAGAGATCAAGGGTCAGTTGTAATCCTCACGGCATAGTTTGTTCGCCAGTATAATATCATCAGTCATCTCCTTTTAATTATGGAAAAAAGGGGTGATTTTTTCAGGTTACAAATCGACTGGTTTTTTTAGAGGCCAGCACTATAACGATTTGTTAAAATAGCGTTAAAGGAGAAATTTAAAATGAAATTAAAAATAATATGGACATGAATATGAAATGATTTCGAAATACATAAATATGAAAAATAATACATACTATATAATTATCAAAATAACAAAATATAAAAAAATAAAAATATCAAATTCTAAATATAATAAGACTGAAAATTGATATTAAAATTTTCAACTGAATTTTTAAGGATTTTGATTCAATTTTAATTTTAACGATTCGCAAAATCTAACGCGATGAAATCACATAGAAAGAATTAACAATAAACTTACGGTTTCATCCAAATGCGCTCCTCGCGCCATTTCCACTCTGCTGACATCCACCGTATCATCAGCGGCTGGCGATTCTTCAGCTATCGGGGGCAAGAGTGCCTTTCTCACGGTCGATTCGGCCAAAAAATGGTCAGTTTGTTGGTCGAAGCGGTCTGAATCGTCGGGGCGAGGCGTCGTGGCCGCCGACAAAATGGCATTTGGGGCACCTATGTATGTACAGCAGTACGTAAAAGTTTGAAAATAATTTTTACAATTGATTTTAATTAGTTTTTGATAATATTCCATACTTTTTACTTAATATTTAATAATTTAGTTCAGTTTTTACCCAGCAGCATAGTTTTCTAAGGATGACAGTCCAAAACGAGTGAAATCCAGAAATTTGGGACCAGTAAATTTTCGAGCCTTTTCGGCAAGTCAAATATGAGAAATGATTAAAACATCCTATATTTTGAGACGTAATGTAAAGACCTGCATTTTTAGTACATTTTATCCAATTATGAATCGTTCCGCCACCTACATCAGTAGAAAATATAAAAATTCATTAAAAATTTTAACTTTTCGGATCATTTTGACCTCCTTCTACGTAGGCATTTTATTAGTAAACAAAAGAGAAATGTATGTATAGTAAAAATTTCTAACGTCTTTGCTACTTTCGCCCCCCAAAAATCATGCAAAAAAATATTTGATAGTTCAAAATCGTCTGACAGTGGCTCGAATCTTGGGCCCTAAAGTAGGAATAATACTCCCTCGGCCCAGGCACGTATCTGTGGGGGGGGGGGGGGAATAAGGGAGGGGGGGGGGTTCGGACCCCCAAAATTCAGAAAAATAGGACTTTTTAAATGTTATTTTGTGCTATTTTTGGCTTAGTCCGGCAAAATTGGAGTTGGTTCACCAAAAATAGGACTGCCAGCTACGTGCCTGCCTCGGCCCTCACCCCATCCAAAAGAATGTATGGACAGCAGTAATTACTGTGCACGCTTCGATGTTAAACACAGAGAGCAAACATCAGTTGAGTTGTTTTAAAAAGAGCTCAAGAATTAGTATGTAATTCTTGCTGATTCTGCAAATTGAACTTTTGTTCCTGAGCAAAAGACAGTTTGTCGTCATTTTCGTTATTACAGATACCAATTGACTACTTCCTTCACGAAATTGAGTTTTGAGGTAGAATTAGAGTTAGCATTAAAATTAAATTGAGCTAGAATTACGCTAGTTATAACAAGCGATCCAAAACTTCCACAGTTTATTATTTTACAATACGCAGATTATTTGAAAAATTATTCATATTTTTTGGTAAGGAAAAATCAAAATGCAGAAATTGAGGAAAATTTTAAAGACATTTATGTAGAAAGAAATAAGTCGCAAAAAATGCACAGAATGACAAAATCATTATTGAGGCTGAAGGTTAATCCGACCCAATCCTGACTGAAAAAACGCTTTCCACTTGTTTTTGAAATCCCTTTGCTTCATTTTACTGCTCTCCTTTCCGCTACATTTTGGATGAATGCTTGAATTCTAAAAATACGAAAAATGATTCTAAACATCTGCATACTAATGTAAGTACATAAATGCACATTGCATACGTTATTTATAAATGTGTGTTTTGCATATACGAGTTTGAACGACGAGTACTCATATTTTTAATTATGTTATATATTTTTCCATTTATATGTACATTTTTCATTCACCTAATTCATCCAAAGGCAGTGTTGCTTCGATGTCATCGCGTTTCGTCTTTTGGGCAGCGTTGGCAGTGAGAAGCTAAACAGTAACATTATGAAAAGAAGTCGTATGTATACTAAGAGGGGCAGCCGGAATGACCAGCGTCGCAATCAGGCACGCATCTCTGGTGGGAAATGAGGATGGGGGTTAGGACCCCCAAAATTCGGAAAAAAATCGGTAAAATAGGACTTTTTAAACGTTATTTTGCGCTATTTTTGGCCTTTTTAGGCTTAGTCCCCCAAAATTGGTGTTATTCCCCCAAAAATAGGACGGCCAGCTACGTGCCTGCTCGGAATTGATGAAAAAATTTTCATTTTAAAGAAGGTACCCCATAGAAAAATAATAAATCAAAGGACCTTTCTATATAGAAAAGCCTAAACTTTTAAACGCTCCGTACCGACTTAACTGCTGTTCTAAATTGTTTATTTTTTATAGTGTCTAGTAGTTAAATATAGATTTCAAAGCAGATTGAAACGTTGTCAAACTACACAAAGCATCGAGAAATCAGTCTTCAGCTTGTTTGAATGGTAGACTTTCTGCATACGAGCTTAAAATAGAGTAAACAAATTTCAGATAATCTTTTCATCGCTACCGAATAATTTTTAAAATTTTCTGGGTCCCTCCAAATCAATATGTGCGTAAAACCCTGGATCTGTCTGTAGTATGGGTTCGAGTTTTGGCTCCGAATCAGCTGGGATCATTACCGCCTTTTTGAGCCAAAATCTAGTTTAAATACCGCATTGTCGCTATACACGATTTTAGAAAAACTAACATAAGACATTTTTTCAGAGAATGTAAACAACGAAAAATTTAAAAGCACGAAAAGATAGAAAAAACCAGTAAAACACGTCGAAAGTTACAGAAAACTCCTTTTAAGTATTGTTAAACCAGTGTTCTTTTTTGTACAAGGTCCGTTTGTATGAACATGTACAAAGATGGTCCCCAAAAGTCCTTGTACATTTTGCACATGCAAATTTTAGTGTACTATAACATGGTACAGTAGCGATTTTAACGTGGTAAAACAAGGTTTTTCGATCTTTGGTAGGGTATTTTAGCTAATTTCTGGGTTTCTGACGCCAAAAATTACTAAAAATTGTCTCAAAACGGGGCGGAGCGACAAAAAATTTGACATTTTTCCATTCTAAATGTAAATTCTCCAATTTTAAAGATATACAGGACATACAATTACTCATTTTCGGCGCGAAGCGCCGAAATTTTTTTAGAATTTTACAACTTTTTAGAGTTTTTGTCTTCCCAAAAATCTTTGTACATGTACAAAGACTGTCCTGAAAAGTCTTTGTACATCGGTAAAAATCTTTGCCGGATACAAAAACACTGTGTTAAACAGGAATTTTTCTAAAAAGCAGGCCAAGGGCAAGTCATCGAAATAAGGTACCAAATGCGAATTGCAATTAAAAAGACAGAACCGTCAGACAAGCAGAAAACAATATTACTCAGGATAGAGAAATTCAAAATATATTCATCCTTTCTGTATCGTGAATCCTATGCATGTTTAATCAGGTAATCTCAGCCTCCCCACATTTCAGTTTTTTCCGATCAAATACAGTCGAACCCCGTCAATAAGCATCCAAAGGGAAAAAGGGATTCCGTGTTTACTGACTGAGTCGCTACTTACTTATTTCCATATGCCGTTTAGCGCCGTTATAATCAAAAGTCCTATAATATGGCAAAAATACAGTATCTCTCTGAATATTAATAATTTAAACATTCGTTGTGCGTGCTTAATATCTCAGGCGATGCGTTTCCTGACCGGTTTAAATGGCAAAAAATGAAGCACACTGTTGTTTAGTTACGTGTTTACTAACTGGGGTCATCAGCACATGATCACATATATAAGTAACAGGGGGATGTGGGATCCCCCACCAGAGTTGGTCATCCCCCATCCCCCAAAGCCAGAAAATTTTCGACCCCCAATTTTCTGAAAAAGTCGAGGTCATATCCGAACATAAAAAATGGCCGGGGACCCCCACCCGAAATTTCGAGCTGTTCTGTTACATATATGGTCATATAACCACGGTCTTATGAAACCGTGTTTATTATCTGTCAACCGAGTGCTTATTAACCGATTTTTAAGCGGGAGTGTTTATTATCCGAGCGTTTATTAACGAGGTTCAAAGTATGTACATGCATACATGATATATGTACATAAGTGAAATTTGTTTTTTATTAACTAACTTTTAATATTTGTTTCGAAGCGAACCAAAAGCCCAATGAAGTAAACATTTTTTCAGCGCCGCCAGTTTCTTTAAGCGACATCAGTTTTTTGGTTGGTGGGGCTAGGTCCAGCGTGGTTAAGGTATCGAAATAATCGCTCAGCTGCACTTTCATGTCGTCGCCGGTGATTGATTTAAGTTCATCAACCAACAGACGCCTTTTTCGCTTAGTTCTTTTTTCTATTCCTTCAAATACGAAAATATCACATTTTTTCATAATAAAAACAACACTGATCACAAGCATAAATAAGTTCCGAGTATTTTAGCGATCTTTTAGCTCAAAAGTGTCACATTTTCGGCTAATTGTTTATGACTAAACGTGTTCAATTTACGATCTTTTTTAATTTCGCAATGTTTTTATGTTCTAGAAAGTAAGAGTATCGTCAGAGACGCCAAAAAGGTGTTTTTGACGCATATTCATCGCTCTTTAGCCCAAAAAAGCACTTTGGAAATTTTTTGGTCCTCGTCAAGATCCCACGCCGTGCATGCTTGTTCACAAGCCTTTGCGGAAAAAGGATATACATACATGATAGGCATTTTATCCTTGAATCAGCAAAAGCTCGTATGCACTTAAATTCAGTAGTTAGTAGTTTTTGGAGCATTTAATGTTGAAGCCTGTTCACAACTATGCCAAATCTGAGCAAAAAACAACTAATTTTCTTGAACGGAAGAAAAATGCCGAAGCATTGTGCCTTGCTAGCATTAAATATCTCCTAAATAAAAAAGAAGTGAAAAAATTTGTTCAAGTTGAAAATGTCGATAAATGTCGTTTAATCGAGCTGCATCGATAATTTCTGAATGCTACATACTATGTACATATAATGTATGTAAATAAAACGAGCAGAATTATACTTCACACTGCGTGAAATATGCAAATTATGTATTTTATTTTACAGAAGTGAGTAAGATAAGCTACGGGAACAGTTTTAAATTTAGGAAGGAATCATGTACATAAGAACAATGTTTTAAGATTTTGTCCTACTGTGACCACTTTGCCTTCCCCAATTTGATATTTACACACAAAGATATCATTATTTGCATAAATTTTAATATGCAAATATCTCAAAAACTTGATGTGCTACAAAAATTCTAAAGCTAAAAATCTGATATAGATTCAGTTAATTTCGTTTCTGATGCACACAAAAAGTTTAAATTTGTTGACCAGTGTAATATGCATATGTGACAATAATAATAATAATAATAGAGTAATAATAATAATAAAGTGATCTACCTGTTGCTGCAGTGGCATCCAGTGGTCCCAAAGCGAAACTCTCTTCTTCATTTTGAATCAACGTTGTAACTTCTGTGGTTTCAGATCCAAGTTTTGTAACCACGGACGGAGTATTCACTGAATCTGGACCGTGCTGCAACGCTCGAATTACTTAAATTAAAATAAAATTAAAATTACCTTAAATTAAACGAAAAAGTCCATTCATTCTGAATAATGAATAAGTGTAGCTAGAAGCACAACTTCTTGAAAAATAATTTTAACATTATGTCCCAAAATTGTACTGTCGAGGGAAAGGATGAGGGATAATCGATTTTCGAGTGGACTGGAGGTTAAAGGTGCATATGTACATACGTTGTACATATAATCCAAAATATATCATTCTATATTTTCCCAATAGGTATTTATATAATATTTATAGATCCTGAACTTTGTGAGCAGCATGACAATCTGGGAGGGACCGAGCCAAAAAATGGTGCAGACGTCGCGCAAAAACTACCTAATTGACACTTTCTACATGATTCCGATTACACGCTACGATTGCAATAAGGTTAGCCGGTCATTTTTAGAGGCGGGAGTAATTGATAATTAAATTTTGGTCGAAAATGGTAGGAGTAAAAACCCTGGCCTTTCGAAGACGACCGACTTCAGGTAGGAGGATCCCCCATTCCCTGTCACATGTACCTATGCACCAAATTATTCTAATATAATAAATATGATAATTTTCGTATTTGCGTGAAGACAGAGTTCTCACCAGTGTTTTTTGTATTCGGCAAAGATTTCACCCGATGTACAATGACTTTTCGAGACCGTCTTTGTACATGTACAAAGATTTTTGGGAAGACAAAAATTGCAAAAAAGGTCTAAAATTCAAAAATTTTCGGCGCTCCGCGCCGAAATGAGTAATTGCGTGTTCTATATATCTTTATAATGGCAGAAATTGCATTTCAAAAGGTAAAATGTCAAATTTTTCAACGCTTCGCGCCGTTTTAAAACGATTCTTAGTGATTTTTGCCTTAGAGTCTCAGAAATTAGCTAAAATACACTACCAAAAGTCGAACAATCTGTTTTTACAACACTAAAATCGCTACTGTACCATATTTTAGTACCCAAAAATTTGTGTGCACAAAATGTTCAGACTTTTGGGACCATCTTTGTACATGTACAAGCGGACCTTGTACAAAGAACCACTGGTTCTCACTATCTTCTGTGGCATTAGGTGGTTCAGCAGGCATGGCCGCCATGACATCAGCCGGCTCGTCATCGCCGTCATCATCGATATCTACACCACCGATGACGTCATCAATCATCTGGTCGCCAAAATCGTCGACGATCGGCGCGTCGATATCAAAAGCCGAAGAAGGCGGCGGCGCAAAATGGTTAACGAAATCGCCAGTTTCGACGCCCTGCACCGATAAAAATCGATCCGTCTCGACGGCATCAAAATCATCGGCGCCTATCAGCAGAGAAAATAAAATGTGAACAAACAAATAAAATAAAGTAGGTATAAACAATCTAAACTTAAGTTTTTCGAAAAATATCACAAATTTACTCTTAATCATGATTGCACATATTGAAAGGAGCAACGCAGAAATTAAAACTTGGCTGATCTATGTACTTCAAAGGGCTAGTAACACAGGCCCGTATCAACGATCCGCCTATATCTCGGAAATTTCGTCGGAGGAGCCCGCAAAAACCGCATTTATTGACGTTTTTCGATTTGCTCTATTCATTAAGATAGTAAAATTCGAACATTTCGAAAAAAATTAACTTAGTCAAAAGGCTTTAAAAGTATCGTTTTTTGGTCGCGCTTGAGCCAAAATTATGGAATATACTTCATATTTAACGCTTAGCGCCGAAAATTTGAAGATTTGCCTACAAAAACACGCGATTTTTCCATCTTTCCGTGCATTATCTTGACCATCAAAAATTTTTTCCAGTTAAGGGGGACCGCATTCCCCCCTAAATACAACCCTGATGCATGATCTTGAAAGGTTTAGGGGTTTTACCCCCCCCTAAATTTTCACCCCCTCAGAATTCACGATTTTTCAAAGGTTCCAATAATTTCCTGAATATTAATAGAAAAGACGCTTTCTAAAGCGTTTTCAGCTATCTACATATCTGCTCTAAAGTAACAAATTTTTAGCGCTTCGCGCCATATATGTATGTACGCATGTTTTGACTGTATTGTAGTCAATTTGTTCGACTTTCTTCAGAATTTTTCCCTAAATTTTTATGTTTTTATGCTTCAGAAAGACAGAACATCGTCAGAAATGCCAAAAAACTATGTTCTTCATGCGGATTCAATATTTTGGGCTTAAAAAGACACTTTGAAATTTCACCCCCTAGAATCCTCATGCTGTGCACGTCTGGCTAGTGCCCTGAATTAACAAATAATCAAGTTTATTTGCTAAAACAAAAAAACACAGATGTATATGAATTAAATATGAAATAAATGAAAATGCGTTAAAAATACAATGAAAGACGAAACCGCCGACGAAAGTGGGAGAAAAAAGTAAAGGCAATGAGACGACTGCGCTTTCTTACGTTACGCCCCCTTTAAAAACTTTTTGAAATCAATTCTTTCTAATCTATTAGGAAAAATATGCCTATTAGATGTACAACACGTTCACGTAAAAAATTTTAGACAGAAATACTCAATAACAAAAATCAAATTTTTCACAACTTTTGTTTCCACGACACAAAAAGTTTGCACTAATTAATTATCGATTTAAATTGTTATTCAATCAAAATAAATCGTCAGAAGGCATAATTTGGTGCTGTTGATAGCCAGGCCCGTATACAGAGTTGTTAAAGGGAATCACACATGCGATTTGCGTTTAAATACTCATCGCACCATTAGTTTAATCGAAATAACCACTTGATGTTTATTAGATTTTCCTAGATAAAATTTTCTACATTTCTTATCACAAGACACAGTGTTTTTTTGTACTCGGCAAAGATTTTTCCCGATATACAAAGGCTTTTCGGGACCGTCGTTGTACATGTACAAAGATTTTTGGGAAGACAAAAATTGCAAAAAAGAACTGAAATTCGCAAAAATTTTCGGTGCTTCGCGCCGAAATGAGTATTTGTGTGTTGCATATACCTTTACAATGGCAGAAATTGCATTTCAAAGAGAAAAATGTCATATTTTTCGGCGCTTCGCGCCGTTTTAAGACGATTCATAGTGATTTTTGCCCTTAGAGACACAGAAATTAGCTAAAATACACTACTAAAAGTCGAACAACTCTGTTTTTACTACACTAAAATCACTACTGTACTATATCATAGTTCCGAAAAAATTGGTGAGTACAAAACGCACAAAGATTTCCGGGAAAACAAAAACTGTGAAAAGGTGTAAATATTCCTAGAAATTTTCGGCGCTTCGCGCCGAAATGAGTAATTGTTTGTCCTATATATATTTGAAATGGCGGAATTTGCATTTAGAATGGAAATATGTCAAATTTTTCAGCGCATCGCACCGTTTTGAACCAATTTTTAGCAATTGTTGGCGTGAGAAACCCAGAAATTAACTAAAATACACTACCAAACATCGAAAACCCTGTTTTACCACACTAAAATCGATAAAACAAAAATCTGCATGTACAAAATGAACAAAGACTTTTGGGGACCATCTTTGTACAAGTACAAACGGACCTTGTACAAAAAACACTGACCAGAAATAAGAATTTGATCAGAAGAATGCAAAATTGAGCTTAGAGATAAAAACGCTAAAAATTTTAGACGCATGGCATCAGATATAATTCCCGCCCTTCGAAAAAAAGCAAAATTGAACTTGAAAGCTAAAAATAAAGGAAATTTTCGGCGCTTTGCGCCGGATTTCGATAATATGTATGCTTTTGCATTGTTTGTTCTATAAATGGCTAAAAGGAAAGGCAAGAGTGAAAACTACGAATTTTAAGCTTAATTCAGTAACATTAGCCTAAAAATCGTAAAGAAGTACAAAAGTTAAATTAATATAAGAAGTCCCATAAAATTCGCTTTATGATGTATCGAATTAATTGCAGAAAAATCTGCATTTTATCAGTTTCCCGCAATTTTAAATTTTTGCCGTAAAAATTTTCCCTATCCTCCCGCTTTGACTGCATTTCATCGAACGATCCAAGTACAAGACTGATCTAAGCCAATCATGACTGATCGTAACTCGACTGCCAAGAAAAGTCGAATTTCGCATAAGCGAAATTCATACGATGCATTGGCAGTACATTTAAGATACATACATGAATTTGGTCAACAATGCTTAAGATTTGAATGACCCAAAAAAGCCTACGAGCAAGCATAGGCAAAAAGCACACATGTAAAAGTAACTAAACAATATCATACCAAAAGCTTCGCTTTCCATTCCAAACGGCGCAGCGTGATTAACATTCTCTTTTATCGTAATTTCCTCAATGTTGCTGATATTATTGGTGAAATCTGTCTCATTCAAATCGCTGCAAGCAAACAAATAATACAGCGTTGCCACCATTAACATGGGCAGCAGCTAAATTCTGGGGGTCCAAATCGGAAAAAATGAAAAAAACTAATCGAAAATTCAATTCTGGGGGTTTATCGACTTTTGCGGGGGTTCAGATTGTGGGGCGGGTGTAAACTCCCTAACCCCCCGCCCATGTGTGATTACCACCCCGTCAAAAAAATCGACGAGTGTCGCAAGACTGAACTGTTTACACTAGAAATGAAATACAAAACTCACTTAAAGTCGGGCAACGCGCTATCAAAATCGTGGAAAACTTCGGGTAAAGTAATAGCATTGAGATTGGCTTCATTGGCCTCCTGCGGCAGATCAACGGCAACGCCGGGTCTGAAGGCCAATTTAATTTTTACGAAAGCCTCATTACAATCCGCCAGTAAATATCTAGCCTTTCGAGCATAAATGCGAACAACGCCCAACAATAAATGACCAGTGGTTCTCAAAGCCATTTTCACCTACGAAACGGTAATTTATAGACAAAAGAGCACATTTGCAAACTGAGGTGGGTGGGTGGGTGGGTGTATCCCCTACCAGGAATTTTGAGAAGCATACCCGCCTAGGGCCATTTTCGAACTAAAACAATACATGTATGTACGTGACAGGAAATTTGTTACCCCCAACATTTGGAAAAAATAGATTTTTTGGCCGTTTTTAGTTTTTTTGGACAAAACATTGAAGGTCATTTATCCAATATCCCCTGAAAACAAGTGGGTGACCGCAATCCAAAACTTCGAGCCGTTAAACATGTATGAACAGAACCTACTGTTTGAACCGTGAAACAGGGCCGAACGATGTAAACCAGTATAATCACAAATAGGTAGGTACATATAATTATTTTTCGATCAATAAAATGCTCATTCATCCATTCAGAGAATTTTTTAAATTATGTGGCTTATATAAAATGCTTCAAGTCATTCCATCGCCTTTATTGTTATTAGATTTTATGACAAATTAATGCAATTTTTCCATCTTTTTGTGCATTGTCTTACTTTTGAAAAATTTTTTTAGACTAATGGGGGATAATACCTTCCTGAACAAAGAACAATGTATGTATAAATTTACGTCAAGCGTTTTGCGGATGTAGATCAATTCTAATTGATTTTGAATTCAAAAATGTGTCAGAAATTTCCAAGATGTTTATTAAAAAAAACCGCAACGAACCGCATGGAAAAACGTTTAAAAAGCTTACTTTCGGCTCTAATATATTCTCGACTGCCTTGTCAATATTTGTCTCAAATACCTGGGCTTTCGTCAACTTTTTTTCCCAATGGGCGGCTAACCAAATTTTGGCTAACGGCCCCTTTTTAGACAAAACAAATTGCGCATAAAACATCCTCGCGAATCTGTAAAATTAGTTTATAAAACACGAGTAACGCCGCTATATCGAATTGACTAAAGTAGCAGTAAGCAGAACATCATATTAGTTCTTATTAAATAAACTACTACAGCAAAAACAGCGCACAACGATTTCGCATCACGAAGGTCAGCTCGCATTTAAAATGAGAAACGAACAAAATTGAACTACGAATAAAATTATAAAAATCTGAGAAATTCTGCATGAACTTCATAACTTCTTGAAATCTATACATAGGCGTAGCCAGGATTTTCGCCAGGGGAAGGAATTCCGAAAAAAATTTTTTCGTCTAAAAAAACGCGTAAAAACGCGCGGGGCCGTTAAATAACGTGTTTTATGGGCTTTTCACATCATCCTGCACGATTCAAGCCATTAAAAAATTAAATTTTCTCAAAAATTTTTTCATGTTTTTGACGGAAAAAATGCTTCTTATGCGCGCGAAGCGCTAATTTTTTGATTTTCCACCAATAAAACGGTAGAAACTGCCAAATAATAGAATAAACCGGCGCGAAGCACCGAATTTTTCGATTTTTCATCGCAAAACAGCATCACGCAACCATATTGCTCACTTTTTGAAGATGTAAAAATTTTCCCCAGGGGGGCCCCTTCCCCCTACTGGCTACGCCAGTGAATCTATATGGAAGTTGATTAAATCAATGAGTAGATTAGAATCTCGTGTATGCTGCTGGTCAGTCTTTTCAGGCCAAAATTATCAAAATTACTACTCGTGTATGCTGCTGGTCAGTCTTTCCAGGCCAAAATTATAAAAATTACTACAAATCTTGAGAACAACTGCCATCCCCTGAACAAAGTGTATGGAAGCGGCCTAAAAAACTGCAACGGACCCCTAAAAAATGCGACCATGTGGTTTAGCAAATAAGTGACAGATTTCCGGTAAATCAAGAAACTTTTAAAGCGGAAGAAAAACAAATGACCTGACGACGCTGCTGCTGGTCAAGGCTAGTTAGGTTAAGTATGGCGAAGGCAAATTCGAACTAAATACTGTAGTTTGCGGAAAAAAAGGTTCATTGTGGTCACTTGATTACTTGCTAATCTGATTATGATTTTGTTCCAAATAACACTAGCTGCATAAGCAAATTGCGCAAGAAGAAAAAGCCAGTATTTCTGAAATATGTGTAAATACATATGAATAAAATTTTATCATTCCAGTTCTACTTCTGCATTTATGGACAATGTCCATAGGTGTTAGTCTATGTTTGAACTCAGTGCATGACTTTGCTCGGCAAACTATTTTCCTTATAATTGTAACACATAAAGTCTTCATAACTTCAATCCGCTGAGTAATGAAAAATGTGCATATGTGTACGAACAAATGACTGGCATTGTTTTGGAAAGATAAAACAAAATCATATTTCTTCATCAAAAATATCGCTGACATGGTCCAAATGGAAGATAACATTTAACATTTCAGGGAATATGAAAATGACGCTTATCCTTTTGAAGATGGAGATAAGAATTAACTTTCTTTTTTGTATTAAAAAAGTGCACGTTTAATGGGCAGGTTGATATGTTTAATGCGGCTACAATGGCTATAGTCATGTGTTTACTGTATAATTCTATGCGTCTCTGCTCTGTTAGTTATTTATTTAATGCATATCAGCGAATTCTCGATCCTCGAAACTCGAAGAACTTTTTTATCGCTTTTGGCTGCCCAAACTACAGAGAAGTTCAATGGCGATCAATATAAATGGCTCCGTGGAACAAGGTAGAAAAGAATATTCTATCGTCTTTTAATCCCACTTTCTTTGACTTTCCTATAGTCCTAGCATTTTTTGTGTTTTTAAGTGTGTCGACTATTTCGTCTTTCAGTATGTTTTTAAATCGCCTTTATTTTGTAACGCATTTTCTATTTTTCAACATGTTTTTGTTTTCATCGAAGCGAATAAAATTTGTTTGTTGATGCCGCTTATTCCAACTATAGGTAAAAGCATTCAGCAAAAGTTTCTGGCCAAAAATTGGATTTGGTTCGCTTCACCAGTAAGGCCATGGAAAAAGCACAGAAAAAGTTTCAGAGTTTAGAAAAATCGAAACATCCTTGGCTCTAGCTTGATCTTTCATAAATGAATCCTTATTGTCAATTAAGAAATTTGAAAATGATAATTTTTCAATTTTTTGATTTACCTACCCATTTCTCATTTTGTATCAATTTTCTATCTTAGTTACTAATACAAAATTTTAACTGTGTTGTTGTAGAATATTCATGATTTTAGGTTTTCTTTAAAGAACCAATTTCCATGAAAAATCGAAAATGGAAAATTTTCCGTTTTCCAGGTTTTACCTACGAATTTTTTAATTTTTCGGCGATTTTCCAAAAATAATATTGAATCACTGCTTCAAATAAGGACATCAAAATATCCATAATTTTAGCTTGATCTTTCCTAAAAGAACCATTTTCCATCGAATAACCGGAAATCGCAAATCTATCAGGGTTTGGTATACTCATTTTTCCATTTACCAGCGATTTTCCATCTAATTTTGCTAAAAATTGCGTCACAAATTTTTTTGAAGGTAATTTACATACATTCATTCACAATTATATTCTGAGTACTTCAAAGGGAAAAGTAAAAGATTTCCTATGAAAAATTTTGAAAATGACAAATTTTCATTTTCCGTTTCGATTTTATTTTTTTCATTTTTTCGATTTTCCATTTTGTCCCTTTTAAATGGAAAAATTTAGCTTGAGGGATCAGAATTCTTATGATTAGTGGTTACTCTTTCACTTATCGTGAAATATTGTCATGGCAGACTTCGTTTTATTTAATAAAAATACTACTCGCGCTTTAAGCTAGTTTTACCTCTTGTTCGCTCTAATTTCTAAAAAAATTAGATTTCTTTTCGTAAATATATTTATGTCTGGAACGACTTATTTGCTTATCTGATTTTATAGTTTCTTCCACTAGCTTGAATATGTTTGAATCTAGGCTAACTGTCATTGAATTGTCTAAGTTGTGTATTAGTGCGAGCGTGAAATGATCGTATTGTGACCCGCTTGTCCCCTTTTGCTATATATATGTACGTCGCACGTATTTTCGATGAATTATTCCAGTTCAGTTCGGAATTTTTTGAAAAGTTTTTGCTTTTTCATTTTTTGCTTTTGGATTTTATTCATTTTGCAATTTCCGGTTTCGGAATTTACCTTCCTTTGTACGGTTTTTTCAATTCTTGCAAATTGGCTGATTGTATTTAAGGTGATTCTATTATGCTGTTCACAAACAAGGTAGGTATGTAGGTAGGTACCTACCAAACATGATCGGGGTGGGGATTACCCCCGCAAAAAATTTTTTCACCCGCCTCCTCTTCTCCAGAATAGGCGATTTCTCAAAATTTCCCAAAACTTTCCCGAGAATCGGTAGAAAACTGCCTTTTTATCATATGTGTTTTAGCTATCTATTCGCTCCAAAGTGCCAAATTTTCGGCGTTTCGCGCCATATAGGTACTTATGTTTCGACCCATATATTGTTCAATTTATTCGACTTTTTTGATTTTTTTCGAAGTTTTTATATCTTTGTTATACTCTAGAAAGATAGATTATCGTCAGAAACGCCAAAAAACGTTGTTTTCACGCGAACCCACCATTTTAGGGCCCAAAAAAGGTTTTTGGGATTCAACCCCCCTCCCGCCTCCAGAATTCCTATGCTGTGCATATCTGGTACTCACCTACATAACATGTTTCAATCCAGCAGTTTTTCGGTTCAAGCAAATGACTAATTTTCTGAAAAATATTTTTTCAGGTAAACGTTTGGAACTAATCGTAATGATTTAATCTTGACTCATTTAGCCTAGAAACTGAAGAACTTTATTACAGCGTTTCGTCTACATCTAACCTAAGCACCTAAGGGGATTAAAAGTAGTTGAGATAATATTATGGATGTATGTTAGGCTACCTGTTTCACTGAACCTTCAATAGGGGGTGAGGTTGTCCTCCACACAAACTTGGTCGTCCTTCTATTCCTTCCAGAGTCAGAAAGTTTTTGATCCCGCCCCTTCCCCAGTTTTTGGAGAAACTTTCGTTTTGTTCGCCCTTTTTGGGTTGTTTTTGGCCGGAAAGGGAATCATTTAAGCCGCCCCCTAAAAATGATCTAAAACCCTCACTGTAAATTTCGAGCCAATTCGAAAGACTACTCTCAGAAAGAAAAGTATCCAGTACTGTAACTTGCTTATTCAATTCGTTAGCAGCATTCGTGAGTAGCTTTTGAATTCTGGTGGTTTAATAATTTTTAAATGTCAAAAAAATGCCGAAAATTGAACTGTGAGGGTCAAAGCAGCACAATGCACGTAAGTGCTAAGAACGGATGAAAATTTTGAAACTTTAGTTTTTGGGTCTTCCACGCACGTCTATGTGTGGTCAGAAGTCTTTCTATCAGAAAGTTAAAGCAATGTTGATAAGTGACAAATATGGGATTATGATGAAAATGAGCGTTATTTTCGTGATTAGCGTATTACAATTAACCAGAATCAATCAAGTATCATCTAAACTGCATGTGTGCCTCCGTTTTTTCTCTAATTTATGCTTTGCCCTCCTCATGAACCTATTATAAGGTGTTCCTTCTGTGCTTCATAATTTTGCTTATATATTAGATACAAGCTGGGCCGCATTTACGGGGAAGGCACCCCTCTCGACTGGAAAAATTTTTTGAAACGTAAGATAATGCATGGAAGATGGAAAAATTGCATGTCTTAGTCATAAAATCATTTAATTATCGTCACTTCGCGCCATTTATTAACGAAATATTTTTAATATCTTGGCTCAAGCGCGATAAAAATCGACACTTTTCGTAGTTTGATTAAAAATTTTTTTCGAAAAGTTCCAATTCTATTATGTTATACGTGGGCAGCAGCAAAACTTTGGGGGAGTGGGGTCCGATTAGGCCGAATAGCCAGAATTAGCGCTAAATTTCGATTTTGGGGTCTTTCAGATTCTGAGGGTCCGGTCCAGACCCCACATCATGTGTGGTCCACCGCCCGCCCCCTTGATAGAATTTGGGATACGGGTCTGAACTCTGAACTGAATATAGGCAACTTCCTTTTTTGCAGAACTGCCGCCTTTCGTCTTCGCTTCGTCGCCGCCAGCAGACATGTTTTCCAGCTTTTATCAGTTAAACAATAGCAGCGGTTATGCAAAGGTGTTTGGAGCTGACCAGCAGAATAACAGTGTAAATGGCAATGTTGCGAACGGATCTTCGAGCGTCGATCATTGGCCCTACATTATCGATTGTTTTAATAAAAAATGGCTGGAAGATTCCACGCACACTAATGCATGTACGTGCATTTATCCGTATGTCGACTCCGCTCGCATTATTATTCATATGTAATTAGTCGGATAAATATAGCATATTCAAAAACAGTTCAATCGCTGTAAAGCTATGTTAATGATAGGACTGAAATGTTTTATTTTCTAATGATTTGAATATGTTTTCCATGGATCAATCGCGCGATATTAAATCTTTTAATGACCTAGAAAACCTTGCTGAGTATTAAAGTTTCATTAGCGAACTGCAAGTGCCATTTTCGGGTCGCTTTTGAGGCAAAAAATTTGAAAATTTTATGACAGACAAATAATTTTTCCATCGTTTCTCGGTGTTTTTTTGTACAAGGTCCGTTTGTACATGTACAAAGATGGTCCCCAAAAGTCTTTGTACATTTTGTACATACAAATTTTTGGGTACTAAAATATGGTACAACAGCGATTTTAATGTTGTAAAAACAGAGTTGTTCGACTTTGGTAGTGTATTTTAGCTAATTTCTTGGTCTCTAAAGGCAAAAATCACTAAGAATCGTATTAAACGGCGCGAAGCGCCGAAAAATTTGGCGTTCCTCCTTTTGAAATACAATTTCTGCCATTATAAAGATATATAGAGTACTCAATTACTCCGCCGAAATTTTTGCGATTTTAGACCTTTTTGCAATTTTTGTCTTCCCAAAAATCTTTGTACATGTACAAAGACGGTCCCGAAAAGTCTTTGTACATCGGGAAAAATCTTTGCCGAATACAAAAAAACACTGTCTTTCCTTGCATTATTTTACCTTCTAAATGTTTTCGATCAAAGGGGAACCGCCTTCAACCTTTCCCCTAAATTCTGTCCTTTGTGTACCCATATGAGCTCCTAAAAACGAGCTGGCAATATCTTTTACACCCAAATGTTTTCAATAGACTTGTCAGATTGTGCGTTTCGAGCAATATTTCGTTGATATTTTGAATAATTTTGTATTTTCCAGTAGACATATTACCAAGGTCGACTAGGAGTCTCAATTGCACGCCCATGATTAATGGAATTGACGCGCCTACGCCCATCCTACGTCGTAGCGCCCAGCTTTTTGACCGCCACGAATCAAGTCTTCCCGCGCTGAACAACACTGTGATCAAGTATATATGGTTGCTTATCTGTTGAAATTCTGCTTCTGAAAATTCTTTGAAACGGTAACCAGTAAGGAAACTATAGGTTTTAACTTTATCTTAAGCCTAAAAATGCCCAAATTTTCGGAAACTGCAAAATGGAGAATAAAATCATGAACTGTCGAAAATTTCCGGTTCGCGTTTTCGCATTGCTTGTTATGAAGGCTACAACGATGAGTTTAAAGGAGCGGCAATGCCAAGATTTTTGCTAAATCGCCCGATTTTTATATCTTTTCTAACCAGTAAGCTGCAGTATATGTATATAAATTGATACAAATAAGCAGAACAGGTCGGAAAATGTCCGCGTAAGATTCATTTGAAAATTAATAATTCTTGTTTCCCACCAGGGTCCCCAAGGTAAAAATGAAAAATTCACGAAGTGCGTCAAAAATACTGCCAAACAGGTTTCTAGCGTACTTTTTAGCCAGTAAACGCAAAATTTTCCGACGGTTCACGCCTCGTTCATTGTTTATGTCCAGGTTTTGCTCTTGAACCGCTGAAAGTCGACCCTATTTCAGTTAGACGTAAGCGTCGGATTTATACATGAGCTTGGGGTAGAAAAAAATATTGGTGTATAGCCTTTTTTGGGCTCAGAAAATTAGCTTCTACAGTCTTTTCGGGCTCAGAAAACTGGCTATATAGTATTTTGTAGCTCAGAAATGCTATTTAGTTGTTTTCTCTGAGTTCCCAAAAGGATATATATAGCTATTTTCTCGACTCCAAAAAGGGATTGATAGCTATTTTTAGTCCAAAGCTATGTTTGTGAATCCGAAAAGGCTATATAGCTAGTTTTCTGTGGCCAAAAAGGCTGTATAGCTAATTTTCTGACCCTGAAAGGACTATAGAGCCATTTTTACGAAGCGCATAGCTATGTATGTATCTAGCAATTTTTGGTTCCAACCCCGAAAGTTTGACTCTGCGCACCTATGGCCGGGTTTTCGTTTTTTAGTTGTTAGTTTTTGCTTTCTAGCCTAATCAAAACAGCTCAAATTTGAGTTATGACATAGAGAACAGACTTTTTTCGGCGGAATCTATATTTTTTGCCTACTAGCCCGCTCAAAATTGCTCAAATTCGAGCTAGACACGTAAAACATACTAATTTTTTCGCAGGCGCTCTGCGCTAAATTGAACAATTGAACATTTTCTGTAGTTTTTTCTAAAGCATAAATATTAAGCACAAAGACAAAAAGCTGAGAAGCTATCCGTCCATTGAGTGATGAGAAATCGAGTGTGCAGATAATAATTTAATTCAACTAAATGTGTTGTAATATGAATATAAAACACAGTAAAAATGTTGTGAAATTTTTTTCGTTACAAATGTTCTCTACTATGGATACGTACGGAATTGCTGATGATTCTCAAATCTGACCTCAAACTTTTCGCCTCCTCTCCTGAAATAAAACCACCAGGTACGGGTCTGCTCGTACCTTGCTAGTTTTGCATTCTTTTTTTCGATAAAAGTAACGCTAAAGCGACGTTGATGTTGACGATGTTTTTCTCCAGCAATTTTTTTCATTTTTAGGACCGTTGTTTTTCATTCACTTCAATTCTGGCCACAAAAATTTGAATAGTTAGCAATGCTTAATCTTTCAAAGTTGCTCGGTTTTATTTATACATGACATCAAGTCGTTTGTTTCAACGTACGTTGCTAACGTACATACATTGTATGTATGTTAAATCGTGACGACTCCTGTGAGGTCTCATTGGTTTGTTGCAGCTTTTACTCAAGCATGAGAATTACTAGACATCGAATTTCGTAGCTAGGAATGCATGCTTATACTACATGCACACGGCTCGAAAGTTCTGGGAGGGTCTAAACCTATTTTCTTTAGGTGGGGTTTGAAATAATTAATTTCGATGGCCTAATTACGGCGCTAAAGTGAGGAGTTTATGCTTTGATTTTTTAGATATTTTTGTCGTTCCTCCTCACCCCCCATGTTACAACCCGTGAAAATGCTTCACTTCGTTGTATTTTACTCCTTCATGAATATTCGTGATTAAGTTTGCATGAAAGCCAATGATAATAAGAACGATGGAATGACTTGGATTATCAAATATGGTTAGCATAATGGACAAAAAGTGTCTGAATATATGAATGGACAGAGTAGATACTAGAAAAATACTCGAGATAATACTGCTGGGCATCGTTTGGCGCTCTTCAATAACTTCATCAGTAGGTTTCGGTCCGCAAATGGTCTGAGAGGGTATGCCTTTCAAAAGTGGTGGTAGGGGGATGCCCCTATATCCCCAGTAGTGCATT
Organism: Mermis nigrescens; assembly: GCA_036768485.1. Lineage (NCBI taxonomy): Eukaryota > Metazoa > Nematoda > Enoplea > Mermithida > Mermithidae > Mermis > Mermis nigrescens. The sequence goes on along the minus strand of JAVLUZ010000372.1, from coordinate 322,506 downwards.
TGTGATGTTTATGCATTCGGGTGCTTCAAAAAAAGTGTGGTCAAATGAATTACCTCACTTTTGCTTCTTAGAAAAAAAGTTCTAGCGTGAAAAAGTTGTCTTAACGTTTTAAAAGGAACAACGACGGCGCACCCACTGCGCTAATGAACGGGTTCATGGTTGGCGGTTGCAGCTCGTGTCGTGGACCTTGCTCATCTAATTCGCATCCGTTTCACGTTTTCTCTCAACAGCAACAGCAAAACGGCTACGGTAATACCGTATTTATTTACCACAAGGATGCTTAGCCGAAATTTTCTCTGCTTACGCTTCAAATGGATGCTTACATGCATAACATAATTACTTTTATACATCATGTACACGCAGGCCGGCCCGTATTCAGGATTCGCTTAACGAGGGGCGGACCCAGACTACGTTCATTGAAATCTCGGAAACTTCCTAGAGATAGCTCGTAAAACACATTTTCCGATGTTTTTCAACACGCTCTACTGATAAAATTTCAACTTCACGGAAAAGAATGCTTCTTCTCTCCAAATAGGCTGTGAAAACTTTTCATTCTCTGGTCGCGCTCCATGGAAACTATAAAAATACTTCACATTCGTTACGGCTCCGAAGCGAGGCAAATTTGATGATTTCTGGCAAACAGATGCAATTTTTCCATGTTTTTGTGCATATCGCACCGATCTGTCAAAATTTTTTATACGGCTAAATGGTGGCGGCCGTTCATACGAGGTACATACATATATGCATGCATCTAAGAGTTCTGACGAATTCAAGTAGTTAAATTTGATAGCTGGACTTTTCTGTAGCAAAAATGATGGTTGTATTCAGCCTAAGCGATTGAAATGCTGTGCAGTTGCAGTTGTCTTACCTTCAAAGCAGTGTGAGAAAAATTGTTTTAATCATTTTCCATAGTTGACCTGCAAAAAAGGCTCGTAAGAACAAATTTACTGGTACCGAATTCCAGGATTTCACCCTCCTCCCCTGAACGTTATACCTTGGGAAACCATGATATCTATGTGCATATCTTTAATGTTGTAAATTTAATATTAAGGCCATTATTATCCTAATTGCCTAAACGTAGCCAACGGTCGATTTCCCGTTCAGTTAAATAATTGTATTTCGTTGACCCATGTGCACCAACAGGCCATCCAGCAACGCCATCAAAAACCCTCGCCTTCAGTGTTGGATACTTATGGCAGTCGTTTACTGGAGGACTTCAGAGCAGGTCGATCGTCCAATTTACAGATAAGGGATTTATCCAATCACGTGATAGAGTTTGCTCAAGACCAGCTTGGTTCTAGGTAATCATCATGTATTTATTACTTAAAGCCGGTCGTCCAATACCCTCCAAAATTTTGGATTTAAATATTGCCTGCCATTTTAGAAAAAAAGTTTGTTCAGCAGATGCAACATTGTAGAATTGTACTTAAAAACATAATATGGAACAAATTGAGGAAATATGGTCAAAAAATGTCGAAAATCTTATACTCCTGAGTGGGAGACAAAAACCTCCCCTTCAAGCCCGCTTACCAACCCCCCCAGATCATGTATGGCACACATTTCTATAGGGGATGAGGGGGGGTATTATGTACCCCTACCTCCAGGGTTCAAGACTCGAATCAGTGTCAGACGATTTTGAATTAAATATTTTCTGCCATGCTAAAGTAGCCAAGTTGTTGAAAAAATTTCTGGCGCGTTCGCGCCGGCCAGGACATTACTGTTTCGCTTGCCCTCAAAAGGCCTAGGACGAAGTTAAACTGATCTGAAAAGTCAAATTTTCGATGAATTCTTACGTTTTTTGCTTACGAAAGTGACAGGAAACTAGTCAAAATTGGACCAATAGTATTACAAAATGTCGTTTTCGACTTTAAAACATGTTACATATATAGGATAATTCAACCATTTTTCATATTCGACCTGCAAAAAAGCTAGAACTCATAAATTAAGTGTTCCCAAATTTAGGGATTCCTCTTCCCTGAACTTTCGACCT
>JAVLUZ010000372.1:270228-320416 GCA_036768485.1 Mermis nigrescens | reverse complement strand
CAAACACCCAATTTTCAATTTGAAAATTGACCCAATTTTCAATTTGAAAATTGATCCAATTTTCAATTTGAAAATTGAAAATTGGGTGCTTTCAATTTCAAAAGTCACAACACATTGTGCTTGTGTATTGATTGAGTGAGGATTTGCAATGTGAATTCGTTGGTTAAATTTTTGTGCTTGATTATAAGTGAACTGCACATTAAGAAGAAATAACTTAATGCAGTTTTAATTTGAAAATGGATGGTGTCAATAAGGTTGTCTTGTTTAAAAAGGATAATGCTGATGTTAAGAACAATATTGTTTTCCGCGTTCTTGGACTGTTGTCATTATTGTGGCATGTTACTGATTGTGTTTACTGACTGATGTACTGAAATCACGCTAATTAAAAGTAGTGTACTAGCAAAGAAAAATGCTCCGATGGAACAAAAAAGATGAATATACTTGGAATTGTGGATTATTATGGATGTAAAAGGAGGGGACTAGGAAAAATCTACCTAAAGTCGGAAAATCTGCTAAAAATCACACTTTCTCTAAGCAACGCAAAAAATCGATGTATATTCTGCGGCCTCTAAAAAAGTGTCTTTTTTAAATATTGTTCGAAGTTTCAGGATGAAGTGTATAAACGAAATCTATCAAGGTTACTTTTTTAAATTGCTGGCACCTGATTGATAGAAAACTAAGAGGTATTGTATTTAAAGTTGTTTTGTTTTATGAGCATTATAGCAAGCAAAGCAGGAGCCGATTGATTAGTGCACCACAATCGTTTCGGGCATGCTAGTGTATCTACATTAAGTCTGTTTCAAGTCAACTTACGTGTTTTCTACTGTTTTTAACCGTCCATGTCTTCAATTGTCTTCGATGTTTGCTATTTCATTCAATTGGCTTGGAAGACTGTTAGTTTACTTAATATCATTTCCCATAGCTACTGCATAGCTAACGTGCTACTGTTTCAATCATTGTTATGGTTGAATATTTATTTTAATCTGTTGGCCGCAGAATATACATCGATTTTTTGCGTTGCTTAGAGAAAGTGTGATTTTTAGCAGATTTTCCGACTTTAGGTAGATTTTTCCTAGTCCCCTCCTTTTACATCCATAATAATCCACAATTCCAAGTATATTCATCTTTTTTGTTCCATCGGAGCATTTTTCTTTGCTAGTGTATGTATGTATGATTACATATATATGCATTTGGGTTTTCTTACGGATCGCCCGTTTTGCAGGTAGTCGCATTATCGACGCATTCGTACGGCTGCCGAGTCATACAACGAATATTGGAACGCTGCAGCGAGTCGGAAAAAATGTCAATATTGGACGAATTGGTGGAGAATTTTCAAATTTTGGTCGTCGATCAGTACGGTAATTACGTAGTGCAGCATATTCTTCAACACGGCAATCAGGAAAGCCGATCACGCATTATCAAGATCGTACGCGTTGATATGCTGCGCTTGTCTCAACACAAATTCGCCAGGTAAGAGGGAAAGGGATAAAAAACGACTTTTTGTGAATAATTTTTGGCCGAAAATTCGCTGACTTGAATTAAGGGATATTCAGATGTACAGTGTCCGCCAAGAATAGTTGACGCTCTAATATTCTTCACGAGATGATATACATGCACGTAGCTGGCCGTCCTATTTTGAGGGACCAACAAATTTTTTTGGGGGGGGGGGCGAAGCCCAAAAAAATCAAAAGTAGCACAAAATAACGTTTAAAAAGTCACATTTTTCTGAATGTTGGGAGGTCTGACCCCCCCCCCCAATTCCCCCAGTGATACGTGCCTGATGATGGAGCATGTGAAATGATATATGTTCAACACGTCGGTCATGCGTGGGCGGAAATAAGACCGACGTGTAAAAGATATACCTTTGGTAAGCTCTATCATTCTCTGAAGCATATTAGACCGTCAATATTCATGGCGAGTAGTGTAGAACGGTGAACAAAACATGTCACTTTTCGGACCAATATTTCCCCACTTGACATCGGCTAAGTCCTAAATATTTCAAAGCTTTTCTTTATGAATATTAGCTTTTTCAGTCTTTTTTGTATGTAGCTTCTGCTTTTTTTTGGCTGAAAATGGAATGTCGGTAATCCTGAAGTGGTCGGCTGCCTCTACTCTAAAATTTATTTTAAACTTGTTCTAATGCAACATAGTGTGTGGCTATGGCCGGATTCCTATAGATTTTATTCATATAATCTTTTTCTTTCTTATTGTAAACAAACTCGCGAATGTCGTAATGCGTATATTTTCGCTTTGAGTTCGAATTTTTATTTTTTCCCAAACATGGAACGTACTTTTCATTACGTAAGTTGCTACTTTTTGAATTCATGCCACAATTTTAGCAACGTTGTGGAGAAATGCGTCCAATTTGCGACAGTCGAAGAACGCAAAGCTTTGATAGCTGACATAATGAATAAGTCTTCTGAAGGGTAAATCAAAATTAACTTAAATTAGGTAATAAATTGACATTAATTTAAATGAAAGAATTCATTCTTTTTATGTACATTTATTTACTCTTTATTCTGTGTTTTCTTGACAATATTTTTTTCTTCTTAAGGGTTATAATATCACATCTAACTCTGATTTTAGTCTTGTTGAACGCTAATGAGCTTATATGTACATACAGTCTTTATTCAAGCGTTTGACTTTTTCCTTTTTTATTCGATTATAATTTATGTATTTCGTCCTCATATCATTAGCATTGACGATTTTTTTTATTACGGAACCAAATATCGAATTTTTCTATCTCTTACGTACATATCTATATCTATCAAATAATGTACCTACTTATTTCCCAGTGCTGGTTTCATCCAAATAAATTCTAGAATGGCTACAATAATTGACTAATTAGTGTGTCTCGTCGTAAGTATGTATATATGGTCAAAGTTTTAGGAGTCAGAATTTCGTTATTGTTCATTAACATGGTGTGCATGGTTACCAGACATGATTATGGGGAGTCTAACCCCGTCCCTTAGAAATATCTTCGCTCTCGCCCACAGAAATTCCCTCCCAGAATTCGCGATTTTTCAAAAATTTTCTAAGATTTTATGAAAATTCGCAGAAAAGGTGTTTTTTAAGCACTTGCTCAAAAATGTGTAATTTTTTGCCCCTCCCCCCTTTTCCTCATGTTTTAACCAGTGATCGGACCGAGGGCTCCGGCCTCGGCAAGCCTCGGCGTTTTTGGAGCCTCGGCCTCGGCGCCGAGGGCGAAGCTGAAAAGTGCCGAGCGCCGAGGGTTAAAATCAAATTTGAAGAAGTTTAATATGTCCGTTGAATATTAACTATTTAGTACGCATCTGCAGTACAAAGGCTATCTTTTTACCTATAGACTTTTCTTGTGGTTTTAGTCGCGTACCCAGTTACACAAAGTTACACACAGCAAAGTGCCAATTTATTATTCATGTGATGACTAAGTTTTAATTATCATGCTTGCTACATGGATCGGAAACACACATTCCCAAAGGGGAGGGGGGGGGGAGGTTTATTACCCCCTCTCAGTACAAGCACTCAAGTCACTGTCAGACGATTTTTGGTGAAAACCTTTTGAATATTTTTGAACCTAATTTTTACTATGGCAAAAGTGCAGCTATTTATTAGAATTTCCCGAAGTGATACAGTATTTTTGAATGTAAGCAAGAGTAAATAGACAAACTGTCACTTTAAAACATGCATGTAACAGCTCAAAATTTTCAGGAGGGGTCCTCGGCATACATGTAACGGCTAGAAATTTCTGGTGGGGGATTAGCGACTCTAATTCTATGTCAAGAATGGCAAAAGCACCTAAAATAGCCAACAAAGCGCAAATTTTCGCCGAAAATGGGGAGGGTGGGTCAAAATTTTCTGATGTTGGAGGGAAGGGTTAGGGTAGGACGTCCAACCCTGGTTGGGTGGGGAATCCAAAGCCCTTCCTGTTACACGTATGGTTTCGGCCATTTTTATGGGAGAGGGCGTAAATGATTACGAATTTTCGGCCGAAAATCGCAAAAACGCACCTAAAAATGGCCAATAAATGCAGGTGTTTTGCCAAAAATCAATTTCGGCTCGTGCATTCTTTGGAGCCATTTTTATACAATCTTAAAATACTTTCTTGGACAAAGTGATATTAATTATATCGTTTTTCAGTATTTTTTTTAGGAAATTTCAAAAATTTTTCGGCGCTTCGCGCAAAATATCGCTGATATACTGTATTTATATTAAAGCAGAGGCATTAAACACTCAAAAATCAATTTTTGTGTAATCTAGGCATCTTTATGCGAGATTTAAATATCTTTGTATCCATTTATACTGTTTTTAAAAATTTTATGCTAAACAAGTACTATTTAATAACTCAGCACATTTAGCCTTTCAAAGATAAAATTGACTAATTTATCCTGATGTTGCATTGGATTTCTAAGCACAGTAGTGCTAATTACAAGATTTAATTTGCATATTACAATATCTGTAATATTTCTGATTTTGTAGTACAAGTTGTTTTAGCTTTCAGTCAAGTTTTATGTGTAAATTTCATCAAAGCTCATAAAATTTCGGCGCTTCGCGCCAAATAATCTTATGAACTATATCCAGGCCGAATTATCACATTTAAGACCACGGTTTTTTGTATTCGGCAAAGATTTTTCATAATGTACAGAGACTTTTCGAGACTGTCTTTGTACATGCACAAAGATTTTTGGAGAGACAAAAACTGTAAAAAGGTGTAAAATTCGCGAAAATTTTTGGGGCATCAGTAATTGTCTGTCCATATATCTTTAAAATAGTAGAATTTGCATTAAGAATGGAAAAAATGTGAAATATTCAGAGACCCAGGAATTAGCTTAGATACGCTACCGAAGGTCGAAAACCCCTGTTTTACCACAATAAATCGCTACTGTACCATACTATAATAATACACAAAAATTTGCATGTACAAAATGTTCAAAGACTTTTGGATACCATTTTTGTACATGTAAAAGGTATCTTGCACAAAAAAAAACACTGTTTAGGACTGCATGCCGGTTGCAGGTCACTTACTGGCAGTATGTAAAAATGTGTATGTTTAAAAATATATTTATATAAAATATCTACAAAAATTTGTTCGCTCATACAAATACACTACTTAATTTACTAGTCCTCCATTTTTGGATTTCACCCTTCCCTCAACTCTGGACCGTGGGTTCAGCTTGATCGGAAAGTACAGTGCAGTTTCTGTCATATCACCTACCACACCAGAATAGGTTGACTGAAAAAGCGTGTTTGAACATGCATTACTGCAAAAGCGAGCACAACAATGGCTACAGTTCTGTCTTTACTTAGCTTATTTCGTTTGTTCGTTTATTTCTTTGACACTGTTTTCTATTTATGTATAGTAATCGAAGTTTTTAAGTGCTTGCTCAGCCATATTTTTTATTAACTTTTCCAAGTCTTCAACGGCAACTTGTTAAATTAAGTAAGCTTTCATTCTGCTGACTTTATCGAATAAATCCTTCACACATTTAATCTACTATTATTGAAAATGACATTCGATAAAGTGTTCAATATTACGATTTTCTCTAGCTCACGTGTATACAAAATTTTCTAAGAGCACTATTTATGGGTATAGGTATATAAGCTTGACCCTCGGCATTACCCTCGGCCTCGGCCTCGGCCGAGCAAGATTTTAAGGCGCCTCGGCCGAGGCCGAGGCCGAGGGTCCAAAAGTACCCTCGGTCCGATCACTGGTTTTAACCAGTGTTTTTTGTACGCGGCAAAGATTTTTCCCGATGTACAAAGACTTTTTGGGGACCGTCTTTGTACATGTACAAAAATTTTTGGGAAGACAAAAATTGCAAAAACGGTCTGATCTTTATAATGGCAGAAATTGCAATTAAAAAGGATAATGTCAAACTTTCGGCGCAGGCGCCTTTTTAAGAAAATTTTTATTGATTTTTGCCTTTAAAGACCCAGAAATTAGCTAAAATACACTACCAAAAGTCGAACAACTCTGTTTTACCACACTAAAATCGCTACTGTACAATATTATAGTACCAGAAAATTTGTGTGTACAAAATGTACAAAGATTTTTGGGAAGACAACAACTGTAAAAAGGTGTAAAATTCCCAAGAATTTTCGGCGCGTCGCGCCGAAATGAGTAATTCTTTGTTCTACAGTGCTTGCTATGAAACATGACGCACTATAATCGTCAGATTTATATTAGATAATGCGTCGCGAGCGCCGCGTTCCGTCTATAATGCGCTATCATCTCTTTTTATTATTATGAGATATTTATCTGTATCATGCCCTTAATCTGGCTATGCGGACGGCGCAATTTAGCTATTTATAGCGCCAACAAGAGAGAAGCGCGCACGTGAATGCCCGTTCTATGTATATATATTCAGGCGAGTGCGCGCACGTGAATGCCGTTCTATATTCAGGCACGTGCGCGCTTCCGGCATTCACATGCGCGCTAAATTGCGCCGTGCCGTCCGCATCGCCAGATTAACGGCATGATACAGATAAATATCCTATAATAAAAAAGAGATTATAGCGCATTATAGACGAAACGCGGCGCTCGCGACGCATCATCTAATATAAACCTGCCAATTATAATGTGTCATGTTTCATGGCGAGCACTGTATAAATCTTTTAAATGGCAGAATTTGCATTTAGAATGGAAAAATGTCAAATTTTTCGGCGCTTCGCGCCGTTTTGAGACAATTTTTAGTAATTTTTGGCGTCAGAAACCCATAAATTAGCTCAAATACACTACCAAAGATCGATAACCTTGTTTTACGACACTAAAATCGCTACTGTACTCTAATATAGTACACAAAAATTTGCATGTACAAAATGTATTACGACTTTCTGGGGCTATCTGTGTAGATGTACAGACGGACCATGTACAAAAGAACACTGGTTTTAACTATATTTTATCAATTCATTCGACTTTGCTTATTTTTTAAAATTTTTTGTATTCTTATGCTCTAGAAAGATTGAGCATCGTCAGAAACACCGAAAACACCATGTTTTTAACGCGTACTCACTATTTTCAAGCCCAAAAAAGGCAATTTGAAATTTCATCCCCCAAAAAATTTCCATGCTGTGCATGGATGATTGTTACTATACATATGTATTCTCGATTGAAAATCTAGGATCAAAAATAATAAATTTTGTGAAATTTGGGTAAAATTCTTATTTAAAATTAGTTCCTCCATATTTAAATTATATATTAAAATACATATTAAAATACGCAATTTCACACTTGATTGAAGGGACAGTATGCATGAGCAATCAGCTATTCTTTATGTATATTAGTAAGGATGGCTTGATTTTTCCTAGATACATATTGTGAATTGATGGCGGGATTTTTAGCCACTTGAATGGGTGTAGAATAATGAAATCTTTTTTGTTTTAATTTTTGACTTATGTTCCTGTAGTACCATGGCCAACTGCCCATTGCTGCTAATGATGAAGGATCAATATGCTAATTACGTTGTACAAAAGATGCTTGAATTGGCCGAACCGGATCAACGAAAAGAAATGATCTATTTAATACGGTATCACATGCCAACGCTAAAGCGCTATACGTATGGCAAGCACATTATATGTGAGTTGGTCGGCTTATTTTTTATGCGCCACATAAATATACATGCGTATCGGGGCATACATGTAAGAGGGGGATAGGGGACCCCCACCCAAAAGAAATGATCTATTTAATACGGTATCACATGCCAACGCTAAAGCGCTATACGTATGGCAAGCACATTATATGTGAGTTGGTCGGCTTATTTTTTATGCGCCACATAAATATACATGCGTATCGGGGCATACATGTAAGAGGGGGATAGGGGACCCCCACCCAAAAGAAATGATCTATTTAATACGGTATCACATGCCAACGCTAAAGCGCTATACGTATGGCAAGCACATTATATGTGAGTTGGTCGGCTTATTTTTATGCGCCACATAAATATACATGCGTGTCGGGGCATACATGTAAGAGGGGGATAGGGTACCCCACCCAATGTTAGTCGTCCTCCCATCCCTCCAAAGCTAAGTAGAAAATTTTTGACCCCATCCTCTCTAATTTTTTGAAAAAATAGAATTTTTCGGCCATTGTGGATTATTACCCGTCGTACTGTATCAAAAAATGCCCGAAATTGTTTCAAAATGGTCTGAAAAAAATCAGAATTTATCACTAGATTGCTTAATTTATATATTTCTAAGTTTTAAAAGCGATGTATTGTAGACAAATTGGACCAGCCAATAACATACGCTTGGAAGTTCTGAGAGGGGTTGATGAGTAAAGTCATTCGATATCAACATTTGATACTAAACTGTTGTTTTTTATTTTTCATGAATGTTTTAGGTTGAGTTTTAAAGAAAACAAATGACAGTAAGGTCCAACGAATGACCTGTAACATCAAACATACGAAATAATGGAAGAAAAATGTCTGGATGAATGAATTGAACGGTCTACTGCTCAATAAATGTGTTTCTTAAAGTTGTAACTTTAGGCGTCGTTTGACGCTTTATCATCATTCGAGCGATAAGTGATGGTCCGAAATGGCTCGAGGGGTGGTAATGCTTTCCAAAAGTCATGGTTGTGCGTGCGTGTAGACTGAAAATGCTTTAAAGTGCGGTATTACCATGCAGAAGCTTTTTTTGACCATTTTTGTCATTTAATTTGCAAAAAAGACGTTAACACTAAATTTACTACACTAAATTCACTGGTTTCTGATTTCTAGGATTTGACCCCCCTCCCGCCGAATCTGACCTTGTGCATCTATGAGATACTGAGATACTCGTATGCATACATGTAAGGGCTCGTAATTTAGGGAGGGGTTCCCCTGTCATTTTTAGGAGGGGGGTAGATGACCTCCAATTTTTGGCCAAAAATGTTTTAAAACGTTCAGAAAATTAGATGTTTTCGAAAAATCGAGGTCAAAAATTTTCTGGCTCTGGCGGGGAAGGGGTGGGGGACGTCCGACTTTGGGCGGCGGATCCCGCCATCCCCCTTTTACACGAATGCTCGTACGCAACATCTAACATCATTCTTACGGCATGAATCGTCTTATTTATTTTACGCTATGCGTTTTTCATTTAGCCAAACTAGACAAGTACTTTCAAAAGATAAATTTGCCACCGTTGCGTGACGTCAATGACGAGAAGTTGCTCAATGGTGGTTCAAATGGCCTATATTTTTAATTTGCTCGCTCACGCTGGAGAGCCTATTGAATATCGTCATCCGTGGCCCGCTCGTGCGTGTTTTTTAAGTGAATATCGGTGTGAGCAGATTTGACAATATTTTCCTAACGCATAGGGAATTCACACCAACCTATAGTTGCCAATCGGTTTATTCTAATAGAAGCAGATGAAATATGGAATTTACATTGAAATTTCAGCGAATACTTTATCGATTTTTCGATTGCTAGCCAATTACTCGTGCAACCCCTGCCTGATTACACCGCTTGAGCGTGATAAATCTTTATCGCTTATAGCCGGACGTGCGCAGCATTGGAATTCTGGAGGAGTGGTGATTTTAAAGTGCCTTTTTGTGCTCGTGGATGGTGGATACGCGACAAAAACATCGTTTTTTTGCGTTTTTGACGATGCCCTGTTTTTCTAGAGCACAAAACATGAGAAAAGCTTGGGAAAAAATAAAAAAATTTGAACGCATTCAACAAAATATAGTCAGAAAATGAGTATGTGGCGCGAAGTGCCAAAAAATTGTCACTTTTGAGCATTGGCTAAAAACACTAAGAACAGCATAGTTTCTACGAATTTTTTTAAGTTTTGGAAACTTGAACAATCGCAACTCCTCCAGAGTGAAAACTGTAAAACCCCCAAACCATTACATGTAACGACTCAAAATTTTGGTTGAGGTCCCCGGTCGTTTTTAGTTGGGGGGGGGTTGAATGACCTTCAATTTTTAACCAAAAAATTCAATTTATGCCCCACCCCCGTATTCTCTATGCTTATAACGTGAATCGACGATTCTAGTGTGAAACGTTTTGTTAGCAGTGATGGATGAGTATTATCCGAAAAGTGTACGCGGTATAATTTGTAGGTTTATTCAAAAATTGTCGATATATATTTTTTACAACGATTGTAAATGTCTTGTTGAATTTTTAAATATTTGGCTCATTCGATTCTGTGTATGCGATTTCAACGTATCGGGTGAATAATTATCGTGCACATGTATCATTTGCCAATCTACTTTACGCATTAGTTATTATTATTACTCGTGTATTGTAAACGTTGTTGCAGTCGAAATATTATTTTTCCTCGTTTTTCGTTATCTTGTTTGTGTGCGAAATTTTTTTGTAATTTTAAATTGTATTAAAGGTGGCGCACGATATGCTGTATGAGAAAAATTTTGAAATTGTTGCCCATTTTTGTTGAATCTTTGTATACTCCATTAAACGCGGCTTTTTTACGTGGGGCATAAAATTTGTCGGTGAACGGGTCGCGTGGCACGTTTGTATGTGTGTTTAATCTGCTTGCTTAGTTTACACCATACTTCTGTTGCGTATACGTCGCTCGACTAATGAACTCGTTTTTCGTACTATAGTACTTTTTTGCTATGATAGCTTATTTGCTTCGTTGTCAGAATTGGTGCGTTCGACGTGCAAAGAGGAGGCGGGGGTTGGGGGTATGCACCCCCCTTCCCCCGAGAAACCAAAATACCCCCACCCTCTCAGAATTCAATTTTTGAAATTTCTTGTCTTTTCGCAATTTTTTGATGCCAATGGATAGTGCTCGATGAGAAACGTTGAAAAATGGTGTTTTTTTGCCATACCACCATTTTTAGACCTTTTGTTAAATCTTTCCCCCTCCCATCCTCCCCCTAACTTTTGGTGTCGTCCACCCATGGACCGCCCCCTTTCGTCAAAAATAGTTTGATGCAGTGGATAATATGTATTTTTAGCAATTTTTATAATGGCTGGCGCTCTAAAAACTTTATTTTTCACGTCAGAACAGTAGTTGATGTACATAACGAGAATTTTTTAATTCTTACAATGATTTCTCGAGTATTTTTCGGTGCTTTGAGCCGACTTTTGCACTAATTTTGCGCATTTTTCGTTGAAAACATTCGAAAATTTCCAACTTTTTCCGGGTCGCAATTGATTCCATCTATTAAAAGACGGCAAAAAAACCGATACTTTATTCATGATGGACGGATTTTTGGACAATCTTTGACACTATGTCGAAAAATTTGGGGTTCCGCCCGCCCGTGTCAGGAAACAAACATACGTGTGCTAAATTCGGTTCATCTGATCAGTCAAAAAGATCGTGCTGAAAATTCATTAGAAAATCGTCTTTTCCGACTCGAAAATTCTAATTGTCAAATTTGTTAATAAAAATTTTTTAAAACGCTCAGTTTTTAGCAAAAAAATTAGGCTATAACTTTGAACTGATGAACTATTATGGACAAACTACGCTGTAGTGCTCACTGCTCATGCTATTTATCAATCGGCTCAAAATTTCGGCCTCAGGATCAGTCGCATATGTAATTTGCAAATTAAACATGCTGGTAGACTTCATATAATTTTGAAAGAAATACTTTACAGTTTACACTAACTACGTGATTTGATTTTAATTGAACGTTTTTTATCACCTTTGGTCGCTTCACGCCGATCGTTCTATGCATCAATTCTGAATTATAGGATATTTTTTATAGTTAGGCATTTTTTGTAATTTACCTATTGCCGTTGTCTTTTGAACATTGTTTTCCGAATCGCCTCGCCTTGTCCGATTTTTGCTAAAATGTGTTTAAGAAACAGAATTTATGTATATGTATAGTCAACAATATGAGTCGATGTATGTTCAATATTACAAAAGTAGCATTCGCTGATTTTTTATTTTGAAAGTTATTAGCATTTTAGTACCACCGTATTCAACTTCACTTGTCTCATCAATTTATCCCATACATATGTGTAATGACTATGAATTTTAAGTGGGGTAGTCGCCACACCTGGGCGTGGGGGTTTGGGCGTATGCACCCCCCCGAGAAACCAAATACCCTCCAGAATTCAATTTTTGAAATTTTTTTTGTTTTTTTCGCAATTTTGTGGTGCCAATGATAGTGCTTGATGGGAAACGTTGAAAAATGGTATTTTTTCGCCATACATACCATCATTTTTAAGGCCATTTTTTGACCTTTGAAAAATGTTGCACACACCCCCCCCCAAATAGTGTAGTGAAATCAATGAAATAAATTGATAAAGTAAATCAATACATGGGTTTATTGCAAAGATGCTCAATTATCTTTTTAATGAGTGCTACTCATTTTTTATTATGCTATCATTGCCTGGTGGCAGTGTTAGTCCTTTTGAATATTCGTCCTTAATGCGGTAGCAACATTTGTGTGCTGATTGTAGTAGTACCTATATATTGTGTGGCTAAGATCGGCTCAATGTATCGAAATATCCATCCTATACTATATTTTTGCGCCCTGTTGTCCCATTTGTACGTCTTAATCTTTGTGCTATATTACGTGTAGTCATAATGGAGATTAGCGCGCATGTTGTGTGCACTTTCATCTATTTTTCTAACTAATGCGATTCTTTTGAATTTGAATTCAAAACGTCAATGTCATAGGTCATTCTTTCCTTTTCACGTTCGTTTCTTGAATATTGCTACAAATTTGTCCAAAATGTTTCGATTATCATTTCGGTAAGGGTATATAATCCGAAACGTAACGTTAGCATTATTTTTATTTGAAAACAGATTATCTCTGATATGATAATATAAGCTAGCGTAAAGAACAATAGGATCATAAGGAATGCTCAAAGTTTGGTTGGGGTCGTACTCTGTGGACTTCCAAAATTTTTGTTTGCCATTTTGTAAAAGTTTTTCGTGGGTCATCGCAGATCGTGCACGCTGCCATGTATTGGTTTATTGTCATTGCGTCCTACTTCGTTTCAGTATAGTCTGCAACGATTTGTGTTTGACAGTTGTGTAAAATGTTGTTTGGATTAGTACATATTCGTGTGTATGTAAATGCACTGATTCAAAAAGCGTTATCGTATTAGACTAGGTTGTTGATTTGGCTTGGTTTATAAATGTGTTATATTCTACGCCCGTTGTCGTGTGCAGTAAAAACTTAGCTCATTGAGTACCTTTTTCCAATTGAGCATTGGCTTCTTTTTAATGAGTTCATTGTAGTACCTACTAACATAAAGATAAAGGCTTATCATTCCAATCGACTTTGTGTGTAAGAAACGACCGCGGCAATTGAAAATACAATCATTCAAATTTTAGTATTGCTTTTTTGTTGACAATTGCTTAGCACTGTTGTGGGCTTTTTCTCCAACTACAGGTTCAAGATTTTCAAAAGAATTCAAGGATCTAGGATAGAGCATGGAAACTGTATTTTCATGACTGAGTTTCTTGACCGTATAGTTTAGCATGGTTCTGTAAGTCGGAGTAGCAATAGTTTCGAAGTATGCATTCAAAATGAAAACGGTTTTTCATTGTTAAGGATTACAGATGTGCTTACATAGGTGGTTCATTGTGGGATTGATATGTGTGTAGGTGCCTATTTTAGGAATTACATCCGCAGTGGTTTCTTATTGAAGAACTTGACTACTTGTGCTAATGACAACAAAAAATGGCTATACTGATCTGAACTAATACAGAAGGGATTTTAAACAAAGCTCGTACAATGATTTTTGTAGCCTCTATACAATGTAATAAAACTGAGGTAAAGTCTTGCGCATCTTCAGCTAGTTTTTAGTGCGCGCACTTACATACATAATGGTATCTTCATCTCTAAGCTCGTTCACAGTCTCACCTCTTTTTATAGACTCGAGCATCCTTTGCATCTACATTTTTCTGTGTTTTGAAGGTTGTATGAATGGAAATCTCAACTTATTTTTCGTTTTTGCTGTTTGAAGATAAATCTAATTTGTTCTGGTTATATTGAATTAGAATTGCATTTGTGTTATGAATTTAGATGTATGTATCTATATTGCAATCGCAGTATCATTCTGATTCTATAACAAGGTAATACATTTCAGCTTTCTGAGCTTACTTTTTTGCATAAATTTAGCTGAAAACTCTTGAACATTTTGCTTAGCGCCAGACTAATATCAGCTGAATTTAGGACCTACGCATGTTTGCAAGTGGGTCGCAGTTTACAGTAGAAAACATGTAAAAAATATATGTATATTTACGGTATATGTACAACAAATTTTAAGCTTGTACACGTTCTTCTGAAAATTTTGTTCATGTACAAAAACGCTCGTACAAAAAAAGGTGCCTACTGATTGCGAGCTATAATGTATCGTCTTCAATGTTTTTGCTCTTTGTAAGGGCTCTGGATTGATGTGATTTGAAATTTAGTACATCATGAAGTTCCATGCATAATGCATAAGTCATTTCGATAATTGATTGCTGCGCTTTGTGGACGCTTAGGACAATGGACATATTTTATGCCGGTGTGAATTATAGCATTCCAGGTTTGCATCTAGTTGCATAAAATAAGCACAACTTGTTTTATTTAATTGGCCTGTCCTAAAAACGTTTTCATAAACCTGCACCCATTACAGTATCAAACAGTTTATATTGAGATAATTGCAAAATTTAAAATAAATAATGGTGATTGAAATCGATGCACATGAACTACTTTGCACTCATATATGTAACGGGATTCCGAGTCTCCCCCACCCAAAGTCGGTCTTTCCTCAAAATTCTGGGATTTTTTTGGTGAAACCTTGCGTTTGTTGGCTAAAAATAGAAGGTCATCTACCATATGTGCACAGCGTGGGACTACTGAAAAAGAGAAAAACAGACAAATTGTTCTAAAGTGCCTTTTTAAGTTCAAAAACGATGGATAGGCGTCAAAAACGTTGTTGTCGTTCATGACGATGATCTCTTTCGGGCGTAAGAAATATGAAGAATTTTAAAGAAAAATGTAATATAATGCAACGGAATATAGTCAAAAAATGGCTGTTTGGCGGGAAGCACCGAAAAAATTGTCAATTTTTAAAGTAAAAGATCGCTGGAAGCATTTAAACTAGGACGTTTTATGCGGTTTTTTGGATTATCACAAATCCCGGGGTTGTAAAAACTTTGAGTTTCTACTTTCTACTCAATAATTCACGACTTGTAAAAAATTCATTATTAGTAACTGTGTCGGTATATAATTTTGCATTAAGGTAGTCTTTTAAATTTTCTTTATTCTGTTTCCGATTATGTCACTGAATTCTTTCGTCTGTGCCATACCAGTGCATTTTTATAGTACTCTCTCTATGTGTCTCTAATTGTCTTTAAAGGCTACGGTGGACCCGAATGTTTGGCTAGATCAGAGACAACTCGCCGCCTGACCGAGAGCGTTGTAGCTCTGATCATAGCCTATTTGGAGATATCGTACGCTAGAAGCAAGCTAAACTTCGATTCAGATCATTCCCACGTTGGTCAGATATCTACTCGAAGTGTAGCCGCCTCGTACGCATGTGGAAACGGTAAATTTAATGCCTTTTTTATTAAATTTCTGCAAATTTCGCCGGGATTCTCAGTCGTTCAATCAAGTAATTAATTTTATGACTTTTTGTTCATGCAAATGGAACAAAAATAATTATAATATGATTTATTATGTATTTACCGTTTAATAATGCGTAAATTAGCAATTATTTATCTTCTCTTCAGTCTGGTTCAATTTATAACTTAGAAATTCAAAATTTATTTTCATGATTATTTCATTTTGTGATAAGTTTGAGAATTAACCTGTGCAAAAAAGTTGAAGGGCGCAAAGCTTGTATTTCACTTTGTTTCTCACTATAGATACACATTGTTAAAGAATGCTGCACTAAGCCAATACAAAATTTTCTGGCGTTTCTTGTTGCTTTTCTGGCTATAATTCTTTTGAATCAGTTTTTGACTGAACTAAATTGTTCTTCCATCCGTACATGCTGCAAGCCCATAGCCTGGGGCAAGAGGGACAGTTGCCCTCCAGAAATAAAATTTTATTTGTATTTTTGATAACGTCCTTTTAAAGGATAAAATAGACCTCTCAAAAAGCATTGCTGAATGGCATTTGATATATAATTTGCTCACTTGTTTGTAAAGTGCTTAAAGTCGAAATTGTAGTAAATAGTCAAAAATTTCCTGGGCGCTTGGCGACGGTTTGATGAATTGATGATCATATAATATGACATAGCGCAATGGTTGAAGAAATTTAAAGTACAAGCGCTGTCTTATTGTCAGAAAAGCATGTTATATGACATTTTTCTTTGTAATTTGAAAAGCAGACACTAAATGGTTTATTAGTTTCGCATTATTTTGTAGTTTTGCCCCTCCCCTCTAAAAAGATACTTGTCTTAGAGCCTACATATTTTTAGAGGCTCAGAATTTTGGGTGGGTCAATCGGCCATTTTGTGGAACGAGAGGCAGCGAACGGCCTTCTGCTTTTGACTAAAGTGGCAAAACAGCGCCTAAAAAGGATCCATAACAGCAAGTTTTTGACCAAATGTCGAGCGGGGGAGGGATTGAAAATCTTAAGTTTTTGGAGGATAGGGACGACAGACTTTGAGTTAGGGTATTCTCCATCTCTCCTGTTACATATGTGCTCATCCATACGTGCAACAGCTTTATAATTTTTGGGTCGAGTGGGGTACTCAACATAGGTGCACAAGGTCAGGGTTGGCGAGGGGTGAAATGCCAAAAATCTAAAACAGTAAATTTAACGTTCACGATTTTTTTGCTGTTTTAATGATCAAAATGGTCAAAATAGCCTATAAAACGTTTTTTCGTTTTTAAACATTTTTAGTCCATTTTGACTGCATTATATCACTTTTAACACTAAAAAATGCAAAAATTTATCAATTTTGGGCGCTTTTTGAGTTAAAAGTACTAATGTGGCGCGAAGCGCCGGAAAAATGTTGACATTTTTACTGATTTTGATGTCAAAAATGATGCAGAACAAGACCTGTTTGCTCAAAATCGCCGGACAGTACCGGTCTAGCTGACCCCTCAGGGGGGTAATACTCCCCCCTCACCCCCCTATGTGCATGTGTGGTACTCAACCATCTGCAGGGGGGGGGTACATGACCTTCAATATTTGACCAAAAATGGCAAATAAAAGCGCCTGAAATTGCTAAAAAGGCAAGTTTTTGCCAAAAATCGATGGGTCGAAAATTTCCGACTCACACAACGCTCAGCATTCAATTTTTGGCGTGTTTTTAGGAATTTTAGCCGGTTTTTACCCCACCCTCCAGAATGTGGCTGCTGCTCATGTGCGGATTAGGGACGATTAACTTTGGGTATCTATCCACGTTGCATTGCTGCATTTGTAAATGGCACAGATTACAAATGGCGATTCATTCCCGGTCCGATGTACCGGAGCGATTTTACGCCAATCAGACGTTGTTTAGCTGCATTCTTGAGCGTAATTTTTGGCGCTCAAATTGGCTACAAGCTGGTCTCTAAGACGGCCATTTATCTGCTGAACCCGTGTCACGTAGTCACAGCCATTCAAGTTTTCCTCCTCTTCTCCAATCCCTATTCGAACGACAGGACGCTCACGTTTCTCTTTCGTCTACATCTTTACGTTCTCTCTGGCGCCTGGTTGGCCGTTTTCTTTCCAGTGCTCAACACATTGTTGGTAATTCTTTTTAAAATTAATATTTTAATGTTTGTAAGTCGGTTTCAAATTAGAGTAATCGAATTTTGTTCATATAAAAGAACTTACATGTGCATAATGGGGTTAGGGATATCATCCAGAGGGTATTAAAAAACTGATAGCCATACGTGCGGCGATTTTGGCGAAGAAACCATTGCTGTATAGCCTTTGGCTGAGAAGTTAGCTATAGACTTTTTTGAAGGCTCAGAAAACTAGCTATGTAGCCTTTTTGACTCGAAATGCTGTTTAGGTATGGTTTCTGAGTTCAAAAGGATACACTGCTATTTTTCGACGTTTCTCATCAAGGCACTATACCATTGACAGTGCAAAACTATATTTGCGAATCAAAAACGGCTATATAGCTAATTTTCTGACTCAAAATTGAATTCTGGGGCTGGTTTTGCGGGGTACATAGTTTGATTATCTGGCGGTTATTGATTTTCGCCGTCTTCTGGGAGTTTGACCTTGCGCACCACATATGACCCACGCGCACATTGGGATGACTGGAGGTATTACCACCCTATCTAAGATTCTGAGAAATCAGGTAATGTCAGGCGATTTTGAAAAAAACAAAAGGTGCTACAAGAAAAAGAATGAAAATTCTACACTGAGAACTCTAAAAACTATCTAAGTTTTCCAGCGCCTCGCGCGATTTATAATTTTTCTTTTTCATCGCTATAAACCCATAAATTGGCTAACTTTTACTAATATGGGAAAACAAACCCAATTTACCTCACATCAACATGCCGTTTGTCATATTATAGTAGCCTGAAATTCACACGTTCAATGACCACAATTTACTTATGACCATTCACTGATTCCACCCCTGCCTCTGGCCGCCTCTACCTTGCCCATGTATGCATAAAAGTGTCAGTGTATTACGCATCTGCATCATCATGTGATTCACATTCGCGTGAAATTAGGCAGCATTTTGAGATGATCAGAAATTTTAAATAAAGTTTTGATGGTTTATGAGTTTTATGTCTTAGCGTGGCTATACTGTTCTTGTTTAACGTGTGGCTATTTGAAGTGTAGCTTTTATTTCAAGGTGGCTTTTTATTTGAAGTGTGGTTTTAGTGTGGCTGTGCTGTTTTTAATTTTTACTGAATTGTGTCAGATTTATTGTAATGGTGTGTTTTATATGCTTGAATGCGCTTATTTTTCTTTTCAGCTACCGTACGAAGCTTCTTTGTACTACATTCAACATATCTCGATATTGATTGTTCCAATTTATTTGATGAGTTTCGGAGGTAAGTCCACGGCCTAGGCTGAATTACGAAAACAATAGTACGAGTATGACATTCACTCATGTGATTTATTGACATTAGGGATGTCCCGGGGCAGACTTTTTAGCCGGGGCCGGGCAAGATCATATGTACACAATGTATGCCGAACCTAAATGTGCACACTTAACATCACTAATGGTATTTTCTGGAATAGTACTTATTAATATAAGAGCGAATGAGCGGATTAATTAAAGAGTACTACCTTATAAAGGCTTTAAATTAGTAAATGAAAAACTGGAAGAATAACTAAAAATCTTTTGGAAAGTATTAATGCTGCTGTCTGATCCTGAATTATTTCATTTAAAGGATTAAAATTGTGTATAAGCGCCAAATCTTAAATGTGAAGTTAACTTCAGAGTTTCAAAAATTCACAACTGTAAAACGATTTCTGAGGAAGTCGAGAATGGCAAGAAAATTTGTGAGTTCGGTGTAAATTTGCGAAAACAGTCATCCAAGCTCACAATAGACGAAATTAGTCATAAACATATAAATAAAAATTTTCTGTAATGCTATGTGTTACCACATCCGCGGAAAAGATCATTCGAAATTCACATTTTATCTGATAGCATGCATTTTTAAAGTTCAACCAGATCATTTTATGCCAATTTTCCGTTTATGAGTAAGAAATTTTGAAAAATCCTACCCGAGTTATGAATAAAAAGCCCATACATGCACAACATTGGAATTCTGAGGAGGTAACATTATAATGTAATGTTCTTTTTGAGGTATGCGTCAAAAACATCGTTCTTCAGCGTTTCTGACGATGCTCTATCTTTCTATAGCATAAAAACGAGGAAATTTCGGAAAAAGTCAAAAAAGTTGGAACAAATCAAAGTACATATAGTCAATACATGAGTATAATGGCGCGAAGCGCCGAAAATATGTGCACTTTTGAGCAAATAGATAAGCTAAAACGCATAAAAAGCATCTTTTCTATAAATTTTCAGTAAATTTTTGGGAACTTTCAAAAATTCGCCAATTCTGGGGGTGAAAAAATTTTTGCAGGGGAAAAATTTTTCTGGGGTCTAAACCCCCGACCCCTAAATCATGTATGAAAAAGCATATTACATTTCATAAGCAATTCTTAGATTAATAATAATATATAATAATAATAATATATTAATAATAATAATAATAATAATAATAATAATAATAATAATAATAATAATAATAATAATAATAATAATAATAATAATAATATGAATAACTTCATTCGGAATAAACGCAAGGATAAAAAAGTCGCAAGGAAAATAAGATAGCAAAGTGTAAAATGCGAAATGTCGTGGACACACAGGCAAATAGTGAATCCAGCTCTGCTACGCTATAATAATGCTGATCTACGAGTTTTAAAAATATTTTCCTTGTTAATTGTGGATACGTCGTAAACATTCAGGACAGCACTAGCTTTAATTCCGAATATTTCGTAAATTTGAGAATTTCGACCGAAAAATACTCATTTGATTTGGTGCAAAATAATAACAGCATAGATGACATTAGGTCAGGGTCCTACTAAGTGCAATCGTAGCAAGTAATCTCTATTCCTTCCAAAGCTGGTCATTCAATCAATTTTCCTATATTATATCCGACCAGGGTTAGCAGATCGTATAAGTTTCATTTACAAGATTTATGAGAATAAAATAAAAATTTATGCATTGTTTGATTTAGTCTACTTATGTATTCTGAAATATGAACTATGTTTAAAAGTAAAGAAGAAATCACAAATATGTTAACTGGTCGAATAAATAGCTACTCACCCATCAGTTAGATTTTGAGTTTATATCACTTCTTTAAAAGTAAGGAAAATGCACTGAATTTTGAATCGCCTAAGTTGACGAATTACGTTATTGCTACAGATACAGTCCAGTCAACTATCAAGTTTTGCTATTCGTATTCGTCAATATCCTAAATTGACCATTTGTATACTTCCTTACAATAACCTAGATTGATTTTAGATGAGAATTTGAGATTTTAACTCTTAATTATAAATGTTTTAGCCCTGGCCCGTGGCCAGAGCTTCGGATATCCCTAATTGACACACATGCACACGGTCAGAAGGGTTTAGGGAAAATTCATCGCGGAAAATTCATCGTGGGGTAAAATTCATCGTAGAAAAATTCATTGTGAAGTAAAATCTTCGTAGAAGAATTCATTGTGTCATCCTGGGATTTTGTAACGGACATATGGTCCTATAAAGTACATTAACAAAAACACAGTGTTCTGCCTTTCCCTTGATTCCTTGAAATTTTTCTACTGAGTTAACAAGAAACTACCCTGACAAGTCAAGCCTGGGGTATAGTTGCTTGAGGTTAATTTGCAGCCACAGTTTTTTTGAACGGTTATTTTCCAACCAGCCCCTTAAATGCTGTACATGTATGAATACTCAGGGGCTTTTCTACTCCTAACCTTTTCTGTAGCGGCAATTTAAGACAGCTCGAAAACGCGTTTATGGATTAGATGTCAAAGAAAAGGAATGATGACATGACAGCGACTACTAGATGTCAAGAAAAAACACTAATGAAAGCACCTAGAAGTTAAAATTGTGGGCTAATCCACGAAGGGAAATCATTCTATTACGGTCATCATAATGTTGTACTATATGTTGAATTCGAAGTGCCGTATCTCGGTAAACTTTCTTGCTTGGAGGCGGATTAGCACCAGCAACATACTGTTTCTATTTTTCCTTCATTCAAAGCTTGTTCGTCTTTCGAAGATGAGATAAATTTCCATATTGTTGGATGGCTAGCACCAATTAGCTCGTAAATTGTGCATGATATCGTCAGAAAATACGTAACAACCTGAGTGAATTGAATCGTATTGAAGAAAGTATCAATTTATCACAATTTTCCCACGATGAATTTTCCACGATGAATTTTCCGGACACCGGTCAAAAGCTCTAGGAGGAGGTTGTACCGAGTTTCCATGTGCGGGTTAATGAGTATTTTTTGTTATTTAATGTCAAATTTTGATACTTAATTTGCTGTATTTTATTCTTAATGTATATTCGTGGCTAGGTTTGATTGGAAACAAATAAAAAGGATGATGGAATGACATTCAACATCAAACAAATACGGAATGATGGAAGTAAAGTATCTGAATGGCAGTTTATAAGTTTATATAATGATAAAAGAATAATTGCGTGTAATCAAAATTATGCTGTTAGACGTCGTTTTAGGCTTTTTATGCTACGAGCAATAGCTTTTAGTCCAAAATTGCCTAAGGGGATATGCTTTCCAAAATTCCTTGTAGGGGATACCAATCTCATACCCCTATTAGCGTGCATGTGTGTTTATTGATGAATATGAAATATTTACGCGCCCCCATGCGTGCGTGTGCACGCGCACTCAGCTCTTCAAAGTCAAAGTCATACATGTAACGGCTTAAAATTTTGGGAAGGGGTTTCCGGGCCATGGGGTAAATGACCTCAAATTTTCGGTCAAAAAGGTCAAACAACTTCTTTTAAATCGGGGTCGTGGGTCGAAAATTTTGTGGCTTTGAGGGATGGGGGCGGATCCCCAACATAGGTACACAAGGTCAGGGTCGGCAGGGAGGTGAAATCCCAAAAATCCAAAACAGTAAATTTAACGTTCACGATTTTTTTTGCTGTTAACGATTAAAATGCTCGAAATAGCCGATAAAAGTTTTTTCGTGGTAATATCGTATTTTAAAAAGCATTTTTAGTCCATTTTGACTGCATTATATTACTTTTAACACTGAAAAATACAAAAATTTATCAAGTTTGGACGCTTTTTTAAGTAAAAAGTGCGAAGCGCCGGAAAACTTGACGTTCTTACTGCTTTTGAGCTCAAAAATGATGCAAAAAACGTTCCATCAGCTCAAAATCGCCGTACAGTACCTGTCCGGCTGACCCTTCAGCGGGGTGTAATACCCCCTCAGCCCCTTTCCCCTTGCTACATGTATGTTCAAAGGTCAAGTAAGTTTTCTAGATTTGCTTGGGTTGGTTATGGGCTTATGTACATGAGATCATGGTGGGTTCGCAAAATATTTTCGACCCCCGCCCGCGGAATCGTCAATTTTTGGAAAATTAGCCATCACTTTAGTTAATTTTTCATAATTTTAACGCATTTTCCACTTTCTTCATCCCAGACCAATCATACCTGCGCAGGTTTGGTCATGGGCTATCGTAAATGCACAAGATTAGGGTCGGCAGAGGTAATGGTTAAATCCCAAAAATCGTGACCAGCAAATTTAGTCTTCACGCTTTTTTTGCTAGTTAAATTATGAAAATGGTCGAAATGTTTATTCACAGAGCTTCTATTTATATGTAATAACGCGTTTTTAGTCTATTTTAAATGCATTATAGCACTTTTTACCGAATAAACTCGAAATTCATTAATTCGGTAGAAAAAATATTAATTTTTAGACGATTTTGACATGATTATGGGCGCTTTTTTGGATAAATAAGACAAAAAATGATTTAATCTGGGGCCAAGCACCGAAAAATGTTTGCCATTATTACTGCTTTTGTCGCCAAAAATGATGCAGAAAATTAGCTCAAAATCGCCTGACAATACATACCTGTATGGGCATACATTTAATGGCTCGAAATTTTGGCTGGGGTCCCCCAACCATTGTTAGAGGAGGGGCGTTGACAACAATTTTTGGCCAAAAACTACCAAAAAACACCTAAAAAGGGTCTAAAAATTTAATTTTTTTCCCTAAAATCGGGGAGTCAAACATTTTCTGGCTTTAGGGGATGGAGGGACAATCAACTTTAAGTGTTGGATTCCCCTGTTACATATTTGTGTCTGGGGCTCTAGTTCCATTGTTACCGAGCTGCATAATGGCCGTGCTAATGCTGCTTGGAGCTAAAACCCACTAAAATTGGCGAATACCATAATAGGCATATTACAGAAGTCACAACATGCACGTATTGGCTGATAAGTTCTTGAATTTTGGTCCGTCTGAAGGATCGACCCATTCTCTATGTTTGGAACAAGAATTGGAAAAACAACTAATTGGCAACGAAACAGAAAGCATCGTTTTTTAAAATATTGTCCAACAAAAATTCTGAATTGTGAAATTATTTGTTTAAACTATTGTGTTGTTCAATTATCGAATTCTTAGTAAATTATTCTTCTGCGCGCTTAACTCGGAATGCATTGACTTTTCCAGGATCTTTCACAACAGAAGATATCGCTGATGCTTCTTGGGTGCTGCTATCGACTGCTATTTTTGCGATATATCATTTCTTAGTTCTTCATCTTCTAGCTGTGGTAAGTGATTCGTTTGTAAAACAAATATTGACATGCATATAATTTTATGAAAAAATAAACGATGGATAGCCAAATAAAGTTAATCGCCCCTTCGCCAAATTTTATATGTCCTTGCGCGGTTTTTTTTGTTTTAACTCTATGCTCCTGCATATGCAGTTGAGAAATTTTGGCCATTTTTAGTTTTATCAGATTTGAATGTTTCTAGATTTGTTTTTGGTATTTTTTACTAGGATGCAGGCGGGTGTTTTGAACGGAGAAAAGAAATGTAATATTTTGTCATCAATAACAAATTTGTGATAGCAGCTTCGAGTTTGTTCTCATTTCGTAACATTGATACAGACTGTGTCTTCATTAAGCACTAATAAGCTATAAGATTGCACTTCATGCAAAGATTTTGGTCTATTATCGCATTTATGTGTGCCTTTTTTCTCGTGCTTACTACGAGGAAATCAAAATAACATCGCAATTTTGCACTAAATTGTTTGACTTTGTGTTTTCAAAAGTTAATATCAAATCAAGTATAATTTACACCCTGCTATATTTTTATGTATGCGCAGGGGTGCACCGGTACCGGCGCCGGTACTAGGGTACCGGTAGCGGTGCCAGATACCACTCTGGTATCGGCCGGTACCGATTTTGTTAATTTTGACTACACTAGGGAGAATAAGAAGCAATAACAATATAGATGGATTGCTCGTAAAGCTGGTCTCACAATTCAAATTACTCACTTCAACCAGTTTCAACCATTCATAAATTAATTATCAAAGCATTTGGGTACGTAATTAAAAGAAATCAATCATTTCAGTGTGAAAATATTAGTTCGCTGCAAAAACATGCCTTTAAGTCAATTACAAGAATATCCTTCATCGAATAGGGTTTCTCGTTTAGCGGAGCTCGCTCCTCATATTCAATGAATACAGCTGCTATCAATAAGTCAACTGACACGAAAAAAATCTGACAAAAATATGGAAAGGTTAAAAATCGGTAAAGCACTTTTTTCGAAAGTTTAGTTTTAAAAACTGTCAAGGTTTCAACACTAACCGCATGGTTAGGCTGCTGGGGATGGTTAGCCAGAGGGATTTACTGGACCCAATCGTCCTTAAAAATCGTAAATACTAAAATGACGCAAAAAATACCTCAATCCACAGCTTCTACTTGAAATTATCCACCTTCACAAAAAATTTTGTCTCAATTTTGCTTTTTAAGCGAGAAAAACTTGTCTTTTCTCATTCTGAAGGGATCATGAGCAGACATGCATGCACTTTGAAGACTTTTTGATCCGGATGGACTGCTCACACTGGCGGATGGAAATATCTCAGAAGCAAAATAAAAGCCAAAGAGGAACAAAAATCATTTTTAAGTCGCATGAAGTCAAGCAAGAACTGTAAGCTATCCTAGCGTCTACACTGCCTTGAGGTATAAACCAATTATTAGTGACGTTTCATCTGAGTAGAGCTGTTCAGCTAAGACTGAGCTAGACCATAATACCAGGTTGACTCCGGATTGACCTGGCCATGCTCTGCGCCTGTTGCCCTGCTTATATGTATGTCTGGTCATTAAACCCATTAGAAAGAGAAATGGAAGAATAATACAGAAAACAAAATAAGGATAATCAAAAAGAGAAAAAATATTCAATATTCCAGAACAGTGCTTGCAATTATAACTCGTTACTTTCGTCAGAGATTTTTATATTTTGTCGTTAACACTCCCTCTGAGTAAAGCTATTTAGCTTGATGATGCTTCAGGGTTTTTCTTTACAGCTAAACCTCCAGGGTCTGTCATGCTGTGACAAGGGCCTGGCCACACATGCTAATGATTTTCCCTGTAACTACTGGCAGTAGTATGTATTCTATATATATATATAATAGTACCCGGTATCCGCGCCGGTACCAGGGTACCGGTACCGGCTGAAAATGAGGTACCGTTGCACCACTAATGTAAACAAAACTTGAAAAAAGTGTACTCTAAACGATTTCTAACTAAAAGATTCAATGTTCATGAAAGTACGAATTTCTATGATTGCTCGCTTTACAGAAAGAATTTTCAATTTTGCTAATCTGAAAAAGGTAGATAGAAACCATAAATGACCTTTTTGAATGCTTCACTCCTCTTCCAGTCTGCGATTTTCCAAAAAATCTAAAAAATGCCCTGTTTAGCCTCTTAAGCGACTCTTTCATTTAAAGCATCATTTCTTATGCTTCTTGCCAAATAGTCATTTTGACTCTATTTTGGTAAATTTCACATGATTTTTCTTTAAATTTCTATATCCTAAACGTCTAGAAAAACGTGCTTCCTTAGAAGCGTCAAAAATTGTTTTTGACGTCTACCCACTATTTGTAAGTCCAACGTACTAAGTAGAACCGCTCAGAGGAAATCTTGATATTATTATTATTTTGGCAAGAATGAATGAAATCCTTTTTGTTCGATTGAAAATATTAAGCCCTGCTAATTCATTTCATTTTTGCTTTATAACATACCGATATGATACCCTTAATTTATGCAATTTTTCCCTAATGCAAAGGTTAAGCAAAGAAATACATTAATGTTCCTAATGTCTCCGTATGTTGAAATGACTTTAAAAGTAAAAAATTTTATTTAAAATTCCATCGCGGAGCGCCGTCAATATCTAAATATCATTCTTTACTCTTATTGAACATTATTTTCTAAATCATTCTTTGCTCTTATGTAAAGTGCCAAATAGGGTCAAAATTGTGTAAATAGTCAAAATTCGTTGGATTGATTAATTGCTGCATGTTTTATTGAAAAAGTGACATAACGTAGTCAAAATGGGTTGAAAATGCAAAAAAGCACTGTCTTACCGCAAAAAATGGTGTTCTTTTGTGAAAGTTTTGCTATTGTAATCACGATGAACTAATTTTGGTCGTTTTTCATTTGACCAGCATAGACTGAATGTTCTATTAATTTAACGTTACTTTATGGTTTTGCCCCTTTCCGGAAAAAAATTCTGGCTAAAAAATTTTGAACTTCATTTTTTTCTATAAATCGTATTTAAAAATTATAAATGCTTTTTGCTTAAGCTGACCCTGGTGAATTTGAGTAATATGCTGTGCGCTGCTGTTTCTGATCCATTCGGAGAACCGTATTATCGTATGTTCGCCTTGGGTCATTTGTCCTTGTTGATTCCGATCCATGGAAAGGCGTATGCTTTGTTAGGAAATTTGATTTATGGCCGGAGAACTGCTACTAAACCCAATGTTGATTGAATGCTTTACTGTATACCTTGGAAGTGAATCCGAATCGCATCTTATCTAACAAGCTTTCTGTAAATTTATCGAATTATTTATTCGCTAATCGAAGTCATTTATTTTTATCTGAATATTTGTACGCTTTTGTTCGTTTGAAGCACCGCAGGCTTTGATTTGAAACTGCATTTCCCAATTTGATTAAAATTCTGTGCACTTGATCCCTCAGAAATCGGCAGTTTTTCCTATTTTTTTCATCTAGACCACTTAGATTCTAATCTGTGGTTTTTATTAGCAGTCAATCGTTCGACCCACACCAAAATACCCCCCCCCCTGAATTCAATTTTTGAAATTTTTTTGTGTTTTTTCGCAATTTTTCGAGGCAAATGGGTAGTGCTCGATGAGAAACGTTGAAAAATTGTGTTTTTTTCGCCAAACCACCATTTTCAAGGTCATTTTTTGACCTTTGAAAAATTTTGCACCCTTTCCCCTAGAATTTTGGTGCCACCCATCTATGATGATGACCATTATATTCTGTTGACGATTAAATTTCTTGAAGAATTTTGAGAAGATTAATCGTTGAAGAGTTAGAAATGATGTGCTAAGGGGCTAGCTTCTTTCTAAATAATCTTTCAACTTTTCTGATTTCTCTTGATTGTTAATTTCAACACGGTATTTGCCGACATAGTAGTAGCTTAGTGAATAGTACACATGAATGGAACCATGAGACAAGGTTTAAAGCCTAAGAGTACTAGCCTAAAAATTTTGAAAATTATGGCAGAAGGAAGCAGTATTGGGAGAAAAACCCGGATAATCTGAATGGAGATCATTATGAGAGTATCGGGCTGAGATTAATATTGATTGATTTCCTAAATTTTTACTATGCTGAATATGAAGTTTCTGATTGTACGAGTATATTGACCGTCTTTTGAAAATCTCACTCCGTCCGAGCTAATATGTTGATATCGCAAGTTTTTTTGGGAAATATGTTTTTGACAAATAAACTCGTTTTGATGTGTGATTGTTTTCAATTAGTATTATTTGCAAGTTTTCTTTTTGAGACTGAATTTTGAATTACATCAAATCTCGCCTTGCTTGTCTGTGGCGCCTAATGTATCTGCGAATTATTTTGGCTGTGCGCGTTGCCCTGTTTCATCGGCTTATGCTATCACGTTCGTAATTAGATCACTACGTATTTGTGTGTTTTTTCTAATCCGCTTGATTTTTTGAATTATTACACAAACGAATAATTTTATGCTTATCCTTCTTATCTAGTTCTGTGTTACTGTATGACCCAGAAGTGTGATAGTTTGAGGGAGGCAAATGAAGTCGATGATTCGCATTCAACAAATTAGCGAGGGATCAATTGTTTGTTTGGCTAGGCTAAAAACTACACTAATCTACAGTTTTTGTACAATTTTAGACATTTTCGAAAATTTCTTTCCATTTTTATCGGTTTTTATCCTTCATTTTCCTCAGAAAGTTGTCCATTTCCCCGTTCTGTGGGAATTTGTATCCCTAAACCCTCTCCCGCTCGTGCATGTCTGGCTGTTGTGACTGTAAGTTTCGTTTGTCACCATGAGGTGTCATTTTTTATATGTGATAGTCTATATTATGAAACATCGATAGAGTTTAAGAAAATAGACTGCGCATATACTCGTAGGTAAGGTGAGCAGCACCAAAATTTGGGGGTGGTGTGTGCACTATTTTTCAACGTTTCTCGTCGAGCACTATCCATTAGCATTGCGAAAATAAATTAAAAAATTTCGGGGGGTGCATAACCCCCCACGCCCACGTGTCTCGTAGGTAGGTGTAAGATAATTTTTGCATAACTCGCAGCTGTCGTTATTAGTGGTGCTCATAGGTGGGCAGCACCAAAATTCTGGGGGTGAAAAAATTTTCAAAGGTCAAAAAATGGTCTTAGAAGTGGTCCTATGGCAAAAAAACACCATTTTTCGACGTTTCTCATCAGGCTCTATCCAATGGCATCAAAAAATTGCTAAAAAAGCCAAAAAAAAATTCTGGGGGGGGGTATTTCAACTTCTGGGGGGGTGCATACCCCCCAAACCCCCCCCCCCACGCCCATGTTTGGTGGTGCTCATTCAGTTTATGCTAGTAGATTAATTACTTAGTAGCAGTAGGCACAATTTCTTTTATTATGCTCCTGCCATCGCTTGTGTTGTGCTTAATAAAATGTATTCGCCGATTCTGGATGACCTTGTTACTTTTGCTTTAAGAATTCTTGTCGTTGTAAACTGACATTGTACTAGGTATATGTAAAGTAAATCAATTCAACACTTTCTTAGACAATCTCGACTTAAAAATCTGAAAATCCTTGAGTGAAAGGCGCAAAGTAATGTGAGCAGTATCTGTATTTGCACCAATGTCTTAATTGTACATATTGATTTATAAATAACACGTTTTTTCCTATAAAAACATTGCTTTTTTGACATTTTTTAAAAAGTATCTGCTACAAAAAAGCTGTTGGTTAAATGAAACTGACTGTAGTGCTTAGCGTAATAATAATGTAGTTATTGCAGTGAATATTTGAGCTTATAGTCGTGTATGAGCAACAACAAATTCTAGGGGTCTGGTAGGCACACGTGGGCGTGAAGTTGAAATACCCCCTGAATTCGAATTTTGAATTTTTTTTGTTGCTTTTTGATGCCATTGGATAGTGCTCAATGAGAAACGTCGAAACATGGTGCTTTTCGCCGTACGACCACTTTAAAAACCATTTTTTTACCTTTGAAAATTTTTTCCACCCCCCCTCCAAAGTTTTCGGTACTGCCCACCTATGCTGGTAGGGCGAAGAAAACAAAAACTAAACTTTGGAGATTTGCCATATTCTGTGGGGTTTTTTCATTGTAGGGTCTTAAACTCGCACACCCATGCGCAACTATAAATACGTCTATTTCACATAAATTTTAAGAGTTTTTATCAACATAAGCCAACGGATTACGATTATTATACATATATCAGATTATCAGATCAATTTTCTCTCAGGTTGTCAGAGATGGTTTTTAGAACTTATGCTCAAACTTGCGTGAAACAGACCAGTTTGTGATCGTGGTTTATGAGATAGCTTTTTATTACAGTCATCCTTACAATCAGTATGGTCAAGGATTACTTATTAATTCGATAAAATAAATTTAAGTTGTTTTGCACCGAAAATGCCAGACCGAAGTAAGGACGAAATAACGGCGAAAAAATATGTACGCAACTAATTCCACTTGGCTGCCTCTACTTTCCCCAATGAGATCGTTGAAATCCTATAAGGTAAAATTCCGGAAAAAGAAAGATCAAGGACATTCGAAAAGTAGATGCACCCGACTCTTTTCAAGAGTACATAAAAGCAGTAGGTGCCTTTCGACGTTTTTAAGCATCAAAAATTCGCAAGAAGCGAGACTTCCAAAAAATCAACATGACAGTAACCAATTTATGGGGTCTGATGGGGCAAAGTCGCCAATACTTATATCCTGTGGGTCCTAAGCCCCATACTCCCAAGCTCACAAATGCCCTAAACGCCTGAGACTCTCCCGCGAGCATACGCGGGCGTTGGGAAGGGTTGGCAGGTAGACCCCTGAACCGGTAAGCGTATTTCGAAAAGCCACTGAGGATTCGCTGTGGCTATTGTTAAAGATACGTATGTAGGTGGGCCTAGCGTTCACTTAATTACATAACCATTACAGGCCTTAGAACGTAGGCATTTTGCCTATATGCCCATAAAATGCGTAGTTACATATGTACATTTACGATCCAAACGCAGGCAAAATGAGACTCGCTCGCTCAAGTGAATAATAAATAGCATAGTACACTGTTTCATTGTTAATTACGCTAAGTATGTATACCTTAACTAGCAAAGAAAAATGCTCCGATGGAACAAAAAAGATGAATATACTTGGAATTGTGGATTATTATGGATGTAAAAGGAGGGGACTAGGAAAAATCTACCTAAAGTCGGAAAATCTGCTAAAAATCACACTTTCTCTAAGCAACGCAAAAAATCGATGTATATTCTGCGGCCAACAGATTAAAATAAATATTCAACCATAACAATGATTGAAACAGCAGCACGTTAGCTATGCAGTAGCTATGGGAAATGATATTAAGTAAACTAACAGTCTTCCAAGCCAATTGAATGAAATAGCAAACATCGAAGACAATTGAAGACATGGTTGGTTAAAAACAGTAGGAAACACGTAAGTTGACTTGAAACAGACTTAATGTAGATACACTAGCATGCCCGAAACGATTGTGTGCACTAATCAATCGGCTCCTGCTTTGCTTGCTATAATGCTCATAAAACAAAACAACTTTAAATACAATACCTCTTAGTTTTCTATCAATCAGGTGCCAACAATTAAAAAAAGTAACCTTGATAGATTTCGTTTTTACACTCTTATCTGAAACTTCGAACATTATTTAAAAAAGACAATTTTTTAGAGGCCGCAGAATATACATCGATTTTTTGCGTTGCTTAGAGAAAGTGTGATTTTTAGCAGATTTTCCGACTTTAGGTAGATTTTTCCTAGTCCCCTCCTTTTACATCCATAATAATCCACAATTCCAAGTATATTCATCTTTTTTGTTCCATCGGAGCATTTTTCTTTGCTAGTACACTACTTTTAATTAGCGTGATTTCAGTACATCAGTCAGTAAACACAATCAGTAACATGCCACAATAATGACAACAGTCCAAGAACGCGGAAAACAATATTGTTCTTAACATCAGCATTATCCTTTTTAAACAAGACAACCTTATTGACACCATCCATTTTCAAATTAAAACTGCATTAAGTTATTTCTTCTTAATGTGCAGTTCACTTATAATCAAGCACAAAAATTTAACCAACGAATTCACATTGCAAATACTCACTCAATCAATACACAAGCACAATGTGTTGTGACTTTTGAAATTGAAAACACCCAATTTTCAATTTTCAAATTGAAAATTGGATCAATTTTCAAATTGAAAATTGGGTGTTTGAATTTGCGATGAAGAAAATAATCAAAAGATAGTCACTTGGTTTATTTAAGCCGAGTAATAAAATAACGACCGTCCACCAATTCCAAACTAAACGCAACTAATCTGATCACTATGAAAAAGTTTTGAAAAATGAGCTTGCTAAGCGAGAGTTGTAAACCAAGAGAAAAGTTAAAACCTACCATTAAATTATGAGAGAATTATAAAAGATTTTAAACTTCAAGAAAATGGAAAAGGCGGGATGTTGGTAAATTAGAAGGCAAAGATTTTCGGCAAAAATTCAAAAACTTCACGCAAATATCAAATGTAAGGAACACTAACGCTTTGATTTGGTAGTAAAATAAATTTGTAGTATAGACTACATATTAACAACAAATGAATAGTGCAAACTTTACACAACTACTAGGTGTAGAGAATACTAACAGTTTACGGCTTATTAATGTACATGATTACAATAAAGCTGTATATCTTTGTCGACTTCTGTACACAGTAGTGTGATTGCTGGTTCATTTTAAACCACTTTTGCAGGCAATTTACATCAATTAAACGATAGCTCTCCATGTGCAAGATTTTGTGAAACATATTATAAACACGGCTAAGAAAGATTTAACTTTAATGCAACCCATTTAAGACAAAATTACATCTCTTCAATGATCTAAGGACACTTGAACATAATTTTTAAATCACTTTAGATTACTTTTGAGGGTAAACAAACTCACTTAATTGATGTCTCACATATGAATCCTTGAAAATTTCTTGACTTCAGTTACAAAGTCTCTGCAAGTCTATCGAATTAAGGTTAATACGTAATGTAAACTTTACACAAACACATAGCGTAAAGAATATTTTAGTCGGATTCGTAATTTTGATATTGCTCCCATATTACTTTAAACATTTATGGAAAAATGAGTCTCCATAATGTTTTAAAGACAATAAACATTAGGTTTAAACCACTTTGCAATACTGCTGAGTGTAAGCAAGCGCGCCCAATTGACGTATATATTTCATTCCCTGTAAATTTTTATATCTCAGGAAAAAATTTCGATTTTTGCAATGCTATAGAACAAAGGCTAACATGCAGTGTAAAAAATTACTCGGATATTATTCAACATTCATGAAAAAATTATGTCTCTACAATGGTCTGAGGACATATAAACAATGAATGTAAACTACTTTACATCACTGTTGGATGTAAACAAACGCGCCTACGTGACGTCTCACATTTGATCCTTTGAAAACTTCTAGGCTTCAAGAAAAAATTAGGTTTCAGGAATGCTCAAAAACGAAGATAAATATATATGTAGTGTAAACTTCATGTAAACACCAAGTGTAAAGAAGATTTTAGTCAGATTCGTAATTTTGATATTGTTCCGATATTACGATTAATATTTATGAAAAAATTAAGTCTACATAATGTTCTATGGGCAAACTAACAATTGGTGTAAACTACTTTACAACACCGTAGAGTGTAAACATATGCGCCAGACTGGCATATCAAATTTGATTCCTGGTCCATTTCTAGACTTGATAAACGTGTCCCAGACTCGTAACCGGAGAAGCAGGCAGAAAAAACAAGACAGAAACGCATTTAAAACTCCAAATTTTTGACTTTACACTCGCTAAATATTAATGTATAGACAATTTGCTTTGACATGCACCCGATATAAAGCACTTTATTTTTATTCTATTAGACTTATCCCGACTTCTGGACGGAGAAAGTGGCGAACAAAAAACGCAACAAAAACGTATTTTCCATCATTTAGAACACTGTAAACTTTAAAATTCCGTACCGAACTCCCCATTGAGTTTAAAGAAATTCGGTTTGGTACAATTTGTAGCTTTTAAATCGTAGTACATTCCTGTGTGCCAAAATTCTGTTGCAAAAATTATTTGGCATGATTTATCAATCAAACTTCGGAAAAAACGTGTTTTTTAGCCCATTTTTACCTCTGATTTCGAACTTTACACCCCCATAAATAACTCAATATTGCGTTTTTTTAAATGCGGTTTGCTACGATGTTTAGCCCCTGTGAGGCACTTTATTAATGCTGTCTTCGATTTGCACTGACTCATGAGCGGAAAAATTTGGCAGAGAAATCTTAGTTAAAATCCGTTTTTTTACACCATCCACTAGAGTGTAAACTTTAAACCCCAGGATCTAACTCACCATAGAGCATACAAGACTTTGCTTATATGCAGAATGTAGCCCTTGATCCGCTCTACATTTCTGTCAGAAAACATTTTAAAAACCTCATAACCGGAGTTAGTATCGGACATAGGAAGGTTGAAAACTCGACCAAAAAGTGCTTTTTCACCCCAGATTTTCGCACTCTGTACACTGCCGTTCGATAAATAATGCGAATTTCAAAAAACAAAAAAAGTG
Source organism: Mermis nigrescens (assembly GCA_036768485.1). Lineage (NCBI taxonomy): Eukaryota > Metazoa > Nematoda > Enoplea > Mermithida > Mermithidae > Mermis > Mermis nigrescens. Next base: position 285,748 of record JAVLUZ010000372.1, on the reverse strand, counting down.
TCATCTGTAGAATTCATCTCTCTATTATCCTATTCTATTCAATCCTTCGAGTCATCAATACTCAGTTGTCCACATGCCGCAGTAAAAAGGTCCCAAAATTTGTCCCATGTTATAACGTTACACAAAAACTTTACACCTTCTTTACACAGTCAATTTTGAGTTTCAAGAAAAACAAAAAAACACGGGCAGCGAATTTTTTTATTATCTTTCTTTTAAAAAAACCGCACCTTCCAGAAGTGTCCCGTTATAGCTGTAGGGGGTGCCCAGGTGTTGGGGGTACCCAAGTATATTATAGGTACGCGCTAACGCGCTACCTATGATTACCACACCAACTTTTCCTTGCGTAATTTTACCGCAAACTAGTGATTCATGAGAGCCTTTTTCCAATAATGTCCGTTTTAAAAGAAAAAGAAGGTTAGCGAAAGATAATCGAATGAAAGCAAAGATATGAAATAATCTATTCAAGATACTTGGTGTTTTAATTAAATTTCATAAAGTTAGTACGTAAAAGTTTTAAATTAGGAGACCCATATTATATTCATTCATAATAAAATAAGACCCCCAGAATAGACACGCTTTAATACGATTTCAAAAAGAAACGGAAAACAAAAACTGAGCAATTCACAAGGAAACAGCGATGGTTAATGACCTAGGCCATCGGACATAGCATTCGGTTGGCTGGAGTTAAGGTTTTTCAGCAAATTTGTAGCGCGTTTCAAAATTTTTGGCGCTCAAACTCATCTTGATTTTGCAACCAGTATTCTTGTTTCTACTTGAGCCATCACCTATCTTTTTTTCCTTTTGTATTTTGAACTGTTGTGACAAACAAAATCCGTGATATACAAAAATCGCGTGCAATTTGGGTATGTATTCGATACGTTCCGATTAATACTACTCGATCGTTTGATTTCCAATTTCCAAGCTTTAATCTCGTCGATCGTGTTCAATTTTAGTCGTACAACGACTTTAAAGCATTCGCCTTACCCGCAAATACTCTGTATTTTAATTTTGTGCAACTTGGCAAAGACGATTCGAAGTAAAGATAATTATCATCATTTCTGAATTAAGGCATTTTACGATTTAGTGGATGGTATAACACACTTTGCCAAATGATCGAATCAAAGATCCTAGAAGTCCTTTTCCTTTAATTAACTTTTTCTTTCTATTTAGACATTGAAAAAACAGGCTCTAAGACTCATGCATGAGTTTGCGGTAAGATTATGCAAGGAAAAGTTGGCGTGGTAATTAAGGTACTTGGCGTAAATAACAATAAAACAGTGTGCTTTTATTTATTACTCACTTTGGCGAGCGAGCGTTTGGATCGTATATGTATGAAACTACGCATTTTATGGGAATATAGGCGAAATGCCTACGTTCGAACGCATGTAACGGTAATGTAATTAGGTGAACGCTAGGCCCGCCTACATACGTATCTTTAAGAATAGCCACAGCGAATCCTCAGTGGCTTTTCGAAATATGCAAACCGGTAAACCCCAGACCCCCAGAATAAATTTTTGGCACGTTTTTGGAATTTTTGCCAGTTTCACACCAATCAGAGACCCCCAAAATTCGGCTACCGCCCATGTATGCTTGTATGTAACTGATTCCAGTAATGTGCGTAAAGTTCTGAAGTGAAAAAGTCACCGAATTGTTTATGTCTCTTTTATTCCGCGTAACTATTTACATGAAAATGCAAAACGCAAATACAGTACAATCTTTGAGCGAATAAAATCTATCATTGATTATGCGTAAATGAAGAAGTTCCTCGACGCTCTATCTCAGCTAATATCGCATGGCGATATCTTTCGTATTCGATGACTACTTGCGCTACTTCCTGCTTGAGTAGCTTAATCATCATTAAGTTAAAATACTCCAGCTGAGGCCAACGAAATAGTTCCCACTGAAAAAATTATCTCGATTCATTACATAAATAATTACCTACACTCAAGAGAAAAAAGCTTTTCAAAGCAGTCAAAACTTACAAAACATACTAATTACTTGCATGCATACTGAACGTCCACATGCGCATATAAGCATAGAAAGTCAGGCAAACATTCGTAGCTTCAGTTTACAATTTTTCTAAGCTAAAAAATAAATGATAAATTCAATACAGAAAGCATACGCATTTAGCTGGTGAACGATATAAGTTTTAATGTTTCTTAATAAAGTTATATTTAATGTTTCTTAAGTCGCACAATCTTTCCATCCAAGTTCTTCATGCTTTTTTCTTTATTTTTCATGCATTTTTGCGACTTTTAATCTGAGCTAGGCTACGTTTACGACCACACATGCGCGAAGGGGTCTGACTGGACCAGACATGAAGGTGGGGGTTGGATGATAGACTTCCAGAATGGAAGAATGGATAATTTTGTGGGGATAGAGACAGAATGGAGGCCAAAAACAAGTGAAAATTGAACATTTTCTCCAAAAGTGCTTCAATTGGCAAGAAACTTTGTAATAACGTAGTTTTAACGCTATTTTAGCGCTTATACCAGTTTTCGATGTAATTTTGGCCCGAAAAAAGCTCAATTTTTGATCCCCGGACCGACTGACCCCTCCCTTCAGATCGGTTATGCTGTGCATCGTATATGCACAGCATAGGAATTCTGGGGAGGGTCAGGCCCGAAAATTTTTAAAAAGTGCCTTTTTTAGCTAAAAACGATGGTACACTTCAATAACACCACTTTTTGACGTTTCAGACAATGCTCGTTCTTTTTAGAACATAAAAACAAAAAAATTTCGGAAAAAATTGAGCTAAATATGGTCAAAAAATGTATACCCGGCGCGAAGCGCCGAAACTTCTAGACTCTGAACCAAAATGAGCTGAAAATGCTTTGAAAGGCTCGCTTTTTACAATTTTCACGAAAAAATCGACAATTCTAGGGAGTCACAGTCATTTTGCATGAAGAGCGTAAATTGCCATTCTAAGGAGGGTCAAACCCACACGTCAGCGTCGGGGGTATGTAGGAATACACCCCCGCAAACCTTGAACCCCCCACATATTACTGCATACCCCCAGAATTCTATTTTTAGTAATATTTTTGGCGATATCAACCAACAGACCTCCGCTCAGAATTTTCTTGCTGCCCATGTATGGTCAACTCCCCCACCCCTCTCCTCCAGAACAAGTATGGTCTCGAACCCCTCCGAATCCGGCGGACCCCCAGAATTCAATTTTTAATGCTATTTTTGACAATTTCGCCATATCAGACCCCCAGAATTTGGCTTCTGCAACTGATGTTTGCGATCAGTGGCGGATCTAAAAGAACGTTTAGGAGCTTGAATTACTGCTCGATTTTCCGTATTTATAGCATTTGACGCGAAACGTCGAAAACTTTTCAAAAATTACGCGTTAAAACAGGATAAAACTATGCTGAAAAAGCTGTTAATGCTCTTGAAATCGTCCTTAAACCCATTCTTTGAGCAAAAATATAACTTCCAGCTGAATTATATCACTTTTAACACTAAGAAATACAGAAATCGATCAATTTTTGGCGTTTTTTGAATAAGAAAGTACAAAAAGTACTAATCCGGCGCATAGCGTCGGAAAAATTTTGACATTTTTACTGCTTTTGGCCTCAAAAATGATACAAAAAACGTTCCGTCAGCTCAAGATCGCTGAACAGCACCTGTCTGGCTGACCCATCATCGAGGGGGCTAATACCCCTTTCACCCCCCTATGTGCATGTATGGTGGGCTAATAAGTGAAAAGAGCAAATCTAAAAATATATTTATCGTACTATGCATTAGTTGGTCCAAACCAGTTTTACAGAACGGATCCTTAAAATAAAGTATGCAGAGGATGAGGATGGAAAGCGTTAGAGGCCCACGATTACGGGAAGATTTAAATCGCCAATAATTATTAAAGGAAAGAATCGAGAGTTGGACTACGGATTAGTTGATCCAAGTTGTACAGAACGTTTAATAAAATAAAGTGTGAATATTTCTAATTTTACAATCAAAAATTAAATGTCAATTACCGATCCGTCAATAGAAAGCCTTATTACTTATGACCTTTAAAATGTAAGCTTATAGCTGTGACAAACTTTTAGCAAGTCTATCAAATCGAAACGCTGATATAGTGGCCATTGACTTTATTTTTTCCCATTTTCTTTCTGGAATTCTTTTTGATTAGAAATCGTAGACAACGACATTTGTTTACGAACCAGAGCCATAAAGTATCTACATGACTAAATTATATAAATGACCTTAGAATTTGAAGATTGTGTAGAAATTGTTACATAACACTAATCAATGAATTAAATGGACATTAAAAATTTCAATTGCACAATGGTAATAATTGGTCGATAAAAATTTGAATTGCGAGCCTCATGGACGAATAGTATTCTAGAGCTATTTTTGATACAATCCAAACACGTTTTTTAATTCGAAGTTAATAGGTCTCAAGTATATCTATGCATGTGGAAAATTTATGAAAAGATATTTTCTGATCGCTATGACTTTTCTCGAAAAGGCTCCGTAGATTCCAAAAAGAACAGATCAAGCAATTATTTAAACATAACCACTCGTATTATAATCCACACAAAATTTCGGTTGAAGACGAAGTTGTGCAATATGTTAATAATGAAATTATTGTGAAAATGAAACATATAAATAAAGTACAATACAACAAGCATACGATATAATTATATTACATATGTGATAATATAATATAAACACATACACACAATGCAAATACTGCACCATTACTACAATTAACTTCTTTGACACTTGGCACAAATTAGATTCTGATCTCACTTTTAATACGTGATCAGCTTCGCAAGGCGCTTTGGCATACACATAAAGCCAACCGGGTATTTCTGGAAAAAAGACAAAGAGAAAGCCGAGCGTCACAAGCAGACATGTAACATTGGGATGGGGGATTCTACACCCAAAGTTAGTCGTCCCCCATCATACATGCACAGCATGGGAATTCTGGGGGGTGGGTTGAAATTATAAAGTGCCTTTCTTTGTCCAAAAATAGTAGGCACGCGTCAAAAACATCGTTTTTCAGCGTTTCTGACGATGCTCTATCTTTCGAGAGCATAAAAACATGGAAAAATTTCGAAAAAAAATCTAAAAAGTCGGAACAAATCGAACAAAATATAGTCAAAACATGAGTATAATGACGCGAAGCGCCGAAAACTTGGCACTTTTTAGCAATAGATAGCTAAAAACGCTTAAAAACATCTTATATACAAATTTTTATAAAATTTTCAGTAACTTATAAAAAATCGCCAATTTTTGGGAGTAAAAAATTTCTGCGGGGAGGGAGTGAAAATTTTTCTGGGTGGTCGGAAACCTCCCAAACTCCCCTCCCCCAAGATCATGTATGCCCCCCATCCCCAAAAACCAGATATTTTGGACCCTTCCCAATTTTTAAAAAGAATTGAATTTCTTGGCCTTTTTCAGGTGTCTTTTGGCCGTTTTTAGCCAAAACTTGCAAGTCATTTACCTCCCTAAAAATGACCGGAGACCCCACCCGAAATTTCAAGCCGTTACATGTATGAGCAGTGGCCACAAGCAACAAAAGATGCCCCAATTTGATATAGTTTAATATTATTCTGCTCACCTTCTTGAATAGTATAGGGATTGAAGATCGAAAAATTCTGCTCCGCGTTATTCAATCGGCCGTTTCTGTTTCCGGAACAAGAAGTCCTAGAATGTGTATGAAAAATGGAAAAGTTTTTCGAGTTTTGTTAAGTTCTTAGTTTTTTCTTCCATGTAGTTTAACACAAACATTGACGATGTAGCTTTAAAGAAGACTAGATTTTCAAATCAGACGGCAAACAAATTAATATTAAGCCACTGTCAGACGATTTTGAGCTATCAAACATTTTCTGTACGATTTTTGGATACGAAAGTAGCAAAGAGGGAGGTGAGGGGGTATTTATTACCTGCTTAAAGGGTCAGCCGCACACCTGGGCATGGGGGTTTGGGGGGAGGGTATGCACCCCCTGAGAAACCAAAATACCCCTCGCCCATGAATCAAAATACCCACCCCCAAGAATTCAATTTTTGAAAATTTTCTTATTTTCTTTTTTTCGCAATTTTTTGATGCCAATGGATAGTTCTCGATGAGAAACGTCGGAATATGGTGTTTTTTCGACATACCACCATTTTTAAGGCCATTTTTTGACCTTTGAAAAATCTTGCACCCCTCCCTCCCCAAGAATTTTCTTGCTGCCCACGTTTGGTCAGCCGAACAGGTACTGTCCGGCGATTTTGAGCTGATGGAACGTTTTTTGCATCAATTTTGAGGTCAAAAGCAGTGAAAACGTCCAAAAATTTTCCGGCGCTTCGCGCCAGATTAGTACTTTTAGGTACTTTCTACTCAAAAAGCGCCCAAAATTGATAAATTTTTGCATTTTTTAATGTGAAAAGTGATATAATGCGGTCAAAATGGACTAAAAATGCTTTTAAAATGCGATATTACCACGAAAAGAACGTTCTATGGGCTAAATCGACCATTTTGATCGTTGAAACAGCAAAAAACGTTAACGTTACAGCTCCGTTATGGCCATACTCGTACATAAATTCAGAGCATGGTCGGTCTGGGGAAGGGGTGGAAAATTAAGCTTTTTCGGAAGCAAAATGACCTAAAAATCGTGTATAAATTTTAAAATAGCGTTAAAACCATGTTATTTCGCAGTTTCTGGTTAATTTCAAGCACCTTTGAAGAAAATTGACAATATTTATCCATTTTCGGCCTTCATTTTGCCTCATTTTCCCAGGTAACTTCCAAAACTTTGCGGGATTGGTCCGGTTTCCCTGCGGGATTGCGGGGTTGCTCAGCCGCCAGGGTCAAGTCACAAGACCCTGAATTGACCCAATGCTTATGTATGAACGCAAGCACATACATAAATTAATCAGCGCAATCAAGTGCATTTATATGAAACAAAAAATTAAAACGGCTATTTGAAATTGACGGCTTAGTCCATAAAAATGATGTAAACATTACATTCAAAAATACATTTATAATGTATGTACTCTCATCTAAGTTTTAAACTTTATATTTTCAAATTATATTTCAGATGAATCAGCATCTAAAAATTGCGAAATATGTTAGACGCTCGAACACTTTAATAAAACGGTAAAATTTTAGCATCAGTAACAGAATAACAAAAGTCTATCACTACGAAATAATGCCTCTTCTGCTGAATAAGTAATCGTCTCAAAATTAGAGCCTTAATATGTATAAGAGTACGTGCATAGTTGCTCAATAAGTCAAAAATGGTTTTTAAGCAATTTTACCGAAAATTATGGTAATTTTGAGTCATAGTAAGTTTAATTTAATAATTTAATAAATAAATAATTTAATTTAACTTAGAGTAATAAGTCGTCAACATTCTAAATAGACAGCGGCTTTGAATTGAAAAAGTTCCTGTTTTGCAACAAGTCAATAGAAATCCAAGTTTTATTAAAATAGTCGTTTTGGAATCAGGAACATACAGCGTGAGTTCAGAAATGCTATATATGTAGATCTTTTTCTGAGTTTCAAAACGATTTATAGCTAGCTATTCTCCCGACTTCAGAAAGGGCCGGATAGCTACTTTTAGCTCAAAAAGGCCATAGAGCTATGTTTATGAGTTCAAAAAAGCTATATATTTGCCATAGATGCTGAAAAACGATGATTTTAAGGGAGACCAACGTTTTCTCGCGGTAGAATCTTTTTCATATATCTCCAAGTTTTTGATTTCCACCCCTCCCCGAAAGCCTGACCTTGCGCACCTGATAATATGTTGCATTATACATATGTATTGTAATTACAATATGACAAATTAAAACCTAACCTGTTAGGAGCACAATTATCAGCGGTAACATTGGTGAAAGTATTATGAGCGCAACGCGTTGGACGAGTCCAGTGCGTAGTTTGAGTATTGTGATCAATATAATACGTTTGACCACTGGCAGTGTGATCCATGGACCAGCCATGGGGCAAAGGCGCATTGTTTTCTGATAATAAAGACAAAGGATCATTAGGAAAGAAAGCTTGCCAATGCCGGTAAATGGGAAAAATGAAAGAATAGAAGATAAAAGATTCTTTTCACTCCATGGAAAAATTCATATTTTTCAGTCGAAATCTATACAAATGTCGACGATTTGATAAAAATCAAGTACGGCTCCAGTCGTTCTTCACTTTTTATGACCATTATCACACATGGGCAAAGGAGGTGAGATAAGGGTATTACCCCTACCTAAGCTTTTGAAAAACCAGGTACTGTCAGGCGATTTTGAGAAAAGGGAAGGTGATGCAAGACAATTTCTGAGCTTACTGCGGAAAAACGCCTATAATTCTGCCTGAAAATGATTAAAATATCAACATTATCCGGCGCTTCGTGCCCTATTGACAAGTTTTTGTTTTTTTCATTGCTAGAAACCTATAAATTAGCTGGACTTAAATAATAACGGTCAAAAAACCTAGTTTACCGCATATAACGTGCTACTGCGCTATATTATAGTACTCGTACCCTAAAATTTACACGTACAGAATGTGCATAGACCCTATTCAAAAAATGATATCCAGGATCCGGCCAAGGGGGGACACAACATAAATTGGTCTATATCCCGGAAAATTCGCGTTCTCGACGCGATCTAGCCATTTAAGATGATAAAATTTGACCTCTTTTAATACAAATTTTTTCCTAACTCCAAAGGATTATAACAAGTGTCATTTTTTGTTCGTGCTTGGGCCAATACTATGTAAATTACTTAATATCCGGCGCGAAGCGCCGAAAATTTGAAGATTTTGTAACAATGACATGCGATTTTTCCATCTTTCCGTGCATTATCTTGCCTCTCAAAATTTTTTTTCCGGCCACGGGGAGCCGCCCCCCCTAAATACGGCCCTGCCATGTATGACCATTACCATACAGTTAAGGGCTCGAAATTTTTGGTGGGGCCCAGGCCAATCCAAAAAATTCAATTTTCTTTCAAAAAAATCAAGGGAGGGTCAAAAATTTTCTTGCTTTGGGGGATGGGAGGACGACCGGTGGGAGATCCCCATCCCCCTGTTACATGTACGACCATTACACCAGGCGGATCAAAGCCAGGCGAAAATTTCGGATAAGGAACGAGTACATCATCTCCCGTCTATTTTATTGAGCTAAGTTTCACAAAAGTTTTTGAAACGAAGGTCATTTTCATCAAAGAAGTATATAAGTTATATTGTACATCCGTGAATAATATTCGTAGTATTTTTGGCAATTTACACGTTTACACCGCGTTCAACAGAGTTTGAAATTTAAAATTTTTCTCCCTGCCGCCAAATAAATAAAATAAATGAATAAAATAAATGTAATTAATGATTTTAAATCATTAACAATTACAGGTAAATCAGAAGACACTAGGCTAATCTTGTGCAAGTTCGTAAAATTCAAGTCAGCCCAAGTAGCTTGACCGACTTATAATTAGGTCTCAAAAGGCGATGTGAAAGAGAAAATAACACATAAAAATTGGTATTTAAATCCAGATTACGAATGATTTCACCTAAAGCTGCAAAAGTTGTGCTCCTTATTCATATTAAGCTCAAATTTTGCCAAATTTTTATCATAGATTTTAATTTTTTTGAGTCTGCATGGCTTGTACCATAAGCCCAAAGTCGGCCGCCTCCTCCTCCAAAACTTAATTTTATATCCCCAACCCCAGTTTTGAGCAAAAACTTGACTGCCTTACGGCCAAAAAAAGTCTAAAAACAGCCAAAAATCACAAGTTTTTCCTAAAATTGGGGAATCAAGAATTTTCTGACTTTGGGGTAATGGGGGACAACCAACTTTGGGTGGGGATCCCCCAGCCCCTGTTACATGTCTGAGTACGTTATATTAAAACTCTCAAAATGTAGTTGAATTCATTTTGTCCATTTAATTTAGCCTAATGAAGTAAAAGAATAATCAAACATGAAGATTCTTTGAAAAAAAGGGAATGAAATAAAGATATAAGTAAAAATAAAAATCAGATTTTGGCCTTAGCACGACGTGCTAACGAGTTAGAAGACTATTTTGGGCAAAAAATATGGTGACTGTGACCAGTCATGCGCGTGGGGGGTTCAGGGTCTGGAACGCCCTCCCAGAATAGAAAAATAAGAAATTTTCTGCGGAAAATGAGGTAGAATAGCCAAAAACGGATGAAAATTGAATTTTTCCTCAGAAGTGTTTCAAATTGACCAGAAGCTGTGTACCAAAGTAGTTTTGATAGTATTTTAGCGCTTATGACAATTTCTGAGGTCATTTTGGCCCTAAAAAGCTCAATTTTTGACCCCGCCCCCAGATCGGTCATGCTGTGCACTAGGGATGTGCCGATACCGCTTTTTTGAGAATGACCGATTCCGATTCTTTCAATTTCAGAAAAGCCTACATATTTCGATTCTGCAAAACTCCAAATTGTCGATTCCGATTCGATTTTGATTTTAAAATAATAGGGATCGGTCGATTCCGATACCGATTCGATTCCTGTGCTGAACTAAACTTATATGCTGTACTGACCATTTAAGTGCGTACACGCACGTATTCCGCAGTTTTTCATTAACTAACACTATCTGGGATTGAAACCATAATGTAGTATTTTCCAAAAAAATCCAAATTTTCAGAAAAAATGGTTCATGCTATCAAAAGTTTATTGATTATCACCTAAAAACTCTAAAATGTTGGAAGATGGCCAAAGAGGGCAAAATTGCTTATATATTTGTTGTATTCAAGCACACATACATACATACAATTCATTGAGCGTCAAACATTTTTCGGAGTTTTTTATTTAAGAAATTGCTTAAATCACGGTTTTTATCCAAGAATCCTCACAAAAACCACAAAACTTTCATTTTGTATAATAAAGCAAGTCTGACGCAGAAACATGGCTTATAGGCATACGTGGGCAGCAAGAAAATTCTGGGGGGTGCAAGATTTTTTTGAAGGTCGAAAAATGGCTTTAAAAATGGTGGTATGGCGATAAAAACACCATTTTTCGACGTTTCTCATCAAGAACTATCCATTGGCATCAAAAAATTGCGAAAAAGACGGAAAAAATTTTCAAAAATTGAATTTTGGGGGGGGGTATTTTGATTTCTGGGGGGGGGTATTTTGGTTTCTGGGGGGTGCATACCCCAACCCCCACGCCCAGGTGTGCTTATAGGTAGGCGCCAAGACTGCCAATAAATGTTTTTAGTAAATAGATCTGGCCTTCGGAAATATTTAAGAGATTGCACCAAATGATAGTCATCCTTGAAAGGGAGACATGCATTCTTAATCCAACTAACTACATATAATGGGCCGATCGGGATGCGGCCCCCGCCCCTCTTCAGTAAATGTGAACAGTTTTACTAACCTATCTACGCCTGTTATCCTCTCTTTGCTGCTGTATGTAACACACAAATAAATCTATCAATAAGTCTGATTATCAACATTTGCTTCCCGCCTTGATAAAACAGATATATACGAAAATTGGATTTAATGACTGATTAAAGCAGATATATGTAAGTTTCAAAATGCTTTGGGTTTATCACATTTTCTAAAATAAAATCGGTACCTAATGGAATCGGAAATCGGTCCATTTTTGACTGATTCTGGTACGAACCCGATTCTCGAAGTCAGAAATGACGATGCCTATTCCAATTCCGAACCCGATTCCTTAAATCTCAAAATCCCGATTCCAATTCCGATTCGATTCCATGAAAAATGACCGGCTCGAACCAATTCCGATTCCGATATGTATGTCTCGACAGAAATTTCAAAAAATTTCTTTATTTAGCCCCAAGCGTGCAGTTTAAACATTCAGTAATCAATCTTTGTAATGAAGGTCAAAATCTTTGGGGGTGAAACTCCCCTCCCCCAGATGATGTATGATCGTGCTGAAAAAGCGCTGAAGTAGCTTGAAGTAGGCAGAGGAAATAAAAAAGCACAGTTTAAGAAATACATACAATTTAAGTTTAACTCAAATTCTTTTACACGCAAGCTTTAGATTACTTTAATTAATAGTAGTTTTTTTCTGATTTTTTAAAACTTCTTTATTTTAGTAAAATTCTTCAATTTGGCTCGTCCTTTGATTAGATAATACAGTAATTACCTAAAAATGAACTAGGAATACAATGGTTCGAACAGGCTATATGTTGAGCGCCTTTAAAGTGGATCAAGTCGCGATCTTGAAATTCCGCGCATTTTTCGGCAGCTAAGGCGCCGTAATCTCCACATGTCGCTAAAGAGGATGTAGGCCGATCGACTGAAACCACAACGGGCTTAATGGGCCCCTTGTCATCCCGCAAAGAGCGCCTAAATTGCGATCTCAGATGGTGAATCAAGGAGTGCGAAGACGAGTTCGTATTTTCCAATGGCCTGCAAGCAGGTTCGCTCAACTGATTAGAAACGTCGACTATCTTGCTCTTCTTTCCATTTTTTGTCGTTTTCTTGTTCGTCTTTTTAGGAAAAAGAACTGGCGTGCTGCAGGAACCTGAAATTTAGTTCCCTTGTCACTTCAAAAAAGAGCGTAGAGCAAATTTAGTTTGAATCAAAAAATTTGATTAAACGTAAAAATTTAGAAAGTAATACCATACATATAACGGCTCAAAATTTTGGGTGGGTGGGGGTCTCCGGTCATTTTTAGGAGAGGGGGTTAAGTGGCCTCAAACTTTCGGCCAAAAACGCCCAGAAACCCCTGAAAACGGCCAAAAAATTCGACTTTTCTCCATAAATCGGGGGGGGGGGCGACTTTCGTTGGGGGATCCCCCATTACCCCGTTACATGTATGCGTAATATGTATAATCGTGCACGCGCAAAGCAGAAATCCATCATTACTAGGTATGACAGGCGGTACATCTCGTTTCATATATCGGCCGGGTGTTCCTTCGAGGAATGACAATCGGCTGGAAGAAATTTCACCTTTCTTATGGCGTCCTAGCATGGTTCGCAATTAGCAAAGCAAGATACAAGACTAAAAATTTAAAAAACGCTTATGAGCCAATATCTGTAAATTATGTAGCTATCATACATGGGCATAGGCATACATGTAAGAAGGGGATAAGAGGATCCCCCACTCAAAGTTGGTCGTCCCTCCATCCTCCAAAAGACGCAAAATTTTTTTAACCCTTTACCCCGATTTTTGAAAAAAAATTGAATTTTTCGGCCATTTTTTAGGCGATTTTTGGCCGTTTCTGGCCAAAAATTCAGGTCATTTACCACCCCCCCCTCCAATCGGCCGGGGATCCCTCCTACCGAAATTTCGAGCTGTTACATGTAGAGCTGTACCCGGGTCTGGCCTCGGGCCGGGGCTTTATTTATAATAAACGTTCTAGCGGAGATTTAAGTGACCAATTATGTCGAATTATGGCCAGTCTGAATTAAAATTACTCCTGCATACAGTAATCATGCTAGGGAACTGTTTTGAAATTTAACGCATTCAACTTTCAAATATGAGGTGGTTGGTATTCATAAAACATCAGCTTCATTAAAACCTTATTTGAAACATGTCAACAAATTTGCATTCAATCAATAGTCAAAGTTAATGCATTTCAAGATGCAGCTCATGTACACAAGCAGTTCCAACTTTCCAGGCAACAAATAGGTGCGTCTGTCAGAACACGCGCCATTTAAAATACATCTGTTATTGAATTTGAAAATAAACACAATAGTGCCTCCTGTACCAAATATAAGGCGGAGTGCTGCGCTTTCCTGAATTTTAATGAGATACTCAATCGGTATTTGAGTGAATTGCATAATAACTATTTTGCATGATCGTCATTCGTTTCGTTGCACCACTTGTGGGACTCGTGTATTATATCAGGCTTCTCAACAAAATTCAAAGTATAAAATAGAAACCCGCCTTTGAAAAGGTGCAACTGCAAGTCACAGTTGTTTTCTGAATCTACAAATCGCATTTCCACGCATCCTATACCGAGTTTAATTAACTGTTGAGGCGTGAAATCATATAATTATGCACATGTGTACTGTGTGTTAAGATCTAAAAGACGTGGCAGCACTTTCTTTAGGCCCCAGCCCCGCCCCTGCGCCGGTGCCCAGGTTTCGGCAATATAGGCGGCCCCGGTACAGCTCTAGTTACATGTATGGGCAAAGGGTCAATTCAGGGTAATTTGACTTGACCCTGGCGGCTAAGTAAGCCCGCAAACCCGCAAGGGTAATCAGGCCGACCCCGCAAGAGTTTTGGTAAATGACGGAAATGAAGCTTACGTTAGCACCATACATGAGCAAGGGGGTGAGGGGAGAGTATTACCCCCGAGCTTTGAAAAAGTGATAGCTATACAGCGATTTTGGCCGAAATACCATTACTGAATAATCTTTTTTGATTCAGAAAATTAGCTATACGGCCTTTTTGGGCTAAATCTTTTTTAAACTCAGAAATGCAATTTTCCGAGTTTCAAAAGGATATATATATCTCGACTCCAAAAAAGGGATTATTAGCTATTTTTAGTCAAAAAAGGTTATATAGCTTTGTTTGTGAATCCAAAAAAGGCTGTATAGCTAGTTTTATGAGACCAAAAAGGCTTAGCTAATTTTCTGACTCCAAAAGGACTATAGAGCCGTTTTTACGAAACACGTAGCTATCTGGCAATTTTTTGTTTCCACCACCCCATAAAGTTTGACCTTGCGCACCTATGATTAGCACCAAAAAGTTATCACCTACGTGTCAGATTTGTAGCAATGTCACGCATACCGATCGTTTCAGAGCCCAAAAAGGCACTTTGAAAAATTTCGCTCCATCCTTATAATTCCATAGGTGTGCTTATCTGGTCATGACCATTAGCCCACAGGTCCTAGGAAAGTCATCTGACCCTAAAAAACCGAGCGTGTCCATGTATAATATCTACGAGGGGCGTTCAAAAACTTCTTAGCCTGATGCATACATGCACAGTATGGGAATTCTGGGGGTGAAAACCTAAAGTGCCTTTTGGGCCCAAAAATGGCCGGTACGCGTTAAAAAACATCGTTTTTTGGCGTTTCTGACGATACTCTATCCTTCTAGAGCATGAAATCATGGAAAAAATTTCGAAAAAAGTCGAATAAATTGATCAATATATCGCTTAAAACATGAATATATGGCGCGAAGCGCCGAAAATTTCGGCGATTTTGAGCAAATAGATGTCCAAAACCCTTAAAAAGACACTTTTTCTACCAATTTTCAGGTAGTTTAGGAAACTTTTGAAAAATCGCCAATTCTGGGGGGTGAAAATTTTTTTGCGGGAGTGAAAAATGATTCTGCGGGGGTGAAAACCCCCAAACCCCCCCCCAAGGTCATGTATGGCCTGATGTACTTCCAAGTGCAATAGAAGACAAAATTTGGGCTTAATAAAAAATTGTCGACCTAAGCGGGATTATATCGACCTGAGCATGTTTAAAGCTCATAATATCTAAACTAAAGTCCGATACATACTTCACACAGTGTGGTGAATGGTGCGAATTCGGCGCGAATTCGCTGCAGCGGTCGCCGCAATCTGAATTCGCGCTGACCTATGGCATACTTCCTGGCGCCGCGCAGCGAGCGCGAAGTTTGCGCGCCGCATCTCAAGGCATACTTCCAAGTG